>CALNHX010004941.1:0-117011 GCA_940337035.1 Agriotes lineatus | reverse complement strand
CAAAATACATAAGAATCATCCATTATTTTAAAGAAAAAAATTTGGTCGCAGACCTGTGTAAGCACGGTTTGAGTGTGACATAAATTTAGGCAACACATCGTACAGGTAGCAGTATCACCGGTGGCATATATAACGTCTACGAAACGTTGAATAGCGAGGGGAGAACGCAGAATATACGGCGAGAAGGGTGCGATGCCCTCGGAGTTGATCCGGTTTATACTCTTATCGCATCGTAGGAATAAACACAAAACCGGGAAAGACAGGACTGCTGGGGCACTTCTTTACGCTTCAACAAGCTTTATTGTACATTAAGTAACCAACAAGGATTAGTATTATTAAAATTAATATTCAAATATGGAGAAAGCTCTGGAACAAATCCTATCAAAACTAGAAGAAATGGAAGCTAGAAATATGAGAACAGAAAATAAGTTAGATACAATCAATGCTGAGATGAAGGAGCTAAAGAAAGAACAAGCACTGATGAAACAGGAAATAAATGAACTACAAAAGGAGAAGGTAAACATGTCGGAGAGAATCAAAAACATAGAAAAAAGAATGGATTTCAGTAAAAAAAAATAAAAGAAAGGAATGTCATTATCAGGGGCCTCAACATAAAGACTTAAAAAGCAAAAAGAGACGTAGAAAATTTGCTATAAACAAAGTTAAACATAGAAGCAGAAATACAAGAAGCTACATTGAATACCGTAAAGAAACAATCTCCACTTTCTATCGTAAAATTTCGAGATATCGAAGATAAAAAAGGTACTAAAAGAAAAACCAAGATTAAAAGACACAACCATATACATTGATGAAGATAGAACTGAGGAAGAACAAAAAATACAAAATAAAATAACATAAAGAGCGGTCAATAAAAGAAAGGAAGGTAGACATGTTAAAGTTGGATTCAAAAAACTATGGATAGGAGGACAGTTATGGGTATGGGATAATTCTAGCCAAGACCTAAAGAAAAAAACTGCTTTAGAAGATAATACTACTCCAAAAAACTAGAAAACGATAAACAGTGAACGGAAGTGAAGGTAACGAATTTGGTAACGTAACAGGCGTAATAAGAGAACAGAATTAAAACGAGAAATAAAAGAAAGAGAAAACGAAAACGAGGAAAAGACAATACAATGAGGATTGGAACATGGAACCATAAAGACAATGTTAGTACCAGGGAAAATGCATGAGACGTCAAAAGAAATGGAAAAATACAAGCTCGACATCTTAGCCCTACAGGAGGTAAGATGGAAAAATGAGGGTAAGCTTCAGAAGAAAAAATATACTTTAAATTATTCCCGGAAAACGAAACAAGGGAGAAATGGAACAGGTATAATGATAAATAATAAATTAAGAAGAAATATTATTGAATTCAAAGCCGTAAATGGAAGAATTTATTATGTGCGTATGGAAAACAAGCAGGCAAACTTAGCAATAATTAATGCATATGCACTGACAGAAGAAGCGGAGGATCAAGAGACGAAACTCTTCTACGAAAAATTAGATGAAACTTGCGAAAGCATTCCAAAAAATGATATAGTTCTGATTGTTGGAGACTTTAACCCAAAAACAGAGAAGGAACATAGTAACAGAGATATAGCAGGACAGGAAACAATTCACAAAAGAAACAAAAATGGAACTCAACTTTTCAACCTGGCTACTGTAACAAACACATTTATAGTTAGTACGAAATTTAAGCACACAGCAGAACATAAGATAACCTGGCTCCTACCAGGGAAAACGACTGGTAATCAAATTGACCATGTGCTAATCTCGAAGAAATGGGCGAAGACAGTATACGACGTAAGGTCATATACGTAGAGGAGTAAACTGCGATACGGGCCACAAATTGGTCATAACTAATATAATAATGAAAATGATTACAAACATGAATAAGCAGAAAAGAAGAAGACGCTGGAAAATAAACAAACTAAGGATGCAAGACACAAAACATAACTACTCTAGGGCTATTACTAATAAATTCCAAACTTATAAAGGAGCTGATATAGGAACAGAATGAAACACCATGAAATCCAATATAATAAAAGCAACAGATGAAATACTGGGTCAAAGAGAGGGTCAACAGTCGAAAGAATGGTTCGATAAAGAATGTAACATATACAGACCCAGAAAAATGGAGACGAGAAATAAATGGATAAGAACAACGAACGAAACAGATCTCGATGAATACAGGAAAATAAAACAAGACGCTAATAAACTATATAAAAAGAAAAAACACCATCGATCAGTAATCAAATGCAAAAGCTAGAACTTAATAACAAAGATAACATAAAATTGTTCGAATATGTAAGACAGAAATACAACCCAAAACAAAAGTATGAATACCAAAATTAGATAAAAAATACTGGGAAGCACATTTCACGAGACTATATACAAACAAGAACTTAAACATCGACCAGGAAAATGAAGAAATAAAAGACGATAGAGATAGAGAGGTAGATATACCGGAATATGAAGAATTTACAGAAGTAGTAAGACAGTTAAAAACAAATAAAACAGCAGGATCAGACGAGATTAATAATGAACTGATAATAAACGGAGGAGGAGAATTATTAAAACGTGTACATAACCTGATGGTCAGAATATGGAGAAGTGAATCAATACCATTAGACTGAAAAACTAGATATATAACCCCATTATTCAAAAAAGGCAACCTTACGGATTGTAGAAACTACAGAGGCATCATGTTACTTAATGCAGCATATAAAATACTAACGACAATTATACGAAATAGACTAACGATATATACAGAAACAAGACTTGGACAATACCAACAGGGTAGATCAAGAAGACAATAACACATAGTTCAGTGCAGCTAATTGGGTACGCCGACGATTTGACACTAATTTCTAGAGACAAAAAAAGCTTATAAACAGCAACATTGAGGCTATCGAGAGAAGCAGAAAGAATAGGATTGCGCATTAATCAAGAAAAAAACAAAGTATCTGATAAGTTCTAGACAAAGATTCGTAACTGTAACAGGAATTAAGATAAACAACTGTACATTCTAAACAGTTGAAACTTTTAAATATCTAGGGGTAATGGTGGATGGAAGAAATGAAAGAAAACTAGAAATAAATGCAAGAATAAAATTAGGAAAATATCAGAATCTACTACGGGACAAAGATTTAAGTAAAACAACTAAGACAAAAATATACAAAGTAGCAATTCGACCTGTCATAACGTATGCGGCGGAGACGATATGCCTATCTAGCACTGACGAAGAAAAGCTTAGAATACTAGAAAGAAGAATACTCAGAAAGATACTAGGACCCCAGAAATTGAAGGATGAACCACGAAATAAGACATAGAATGTGAGAAGAAGACATCCTCAAGTTCATAAAATCACAAAGGCTACGATGGTTTGGGCAAGTACAGAGAAAGGATTCAGAAGCATTAATAACTAAAATGTTTAGATAGAAACCAGAAGAAACAAGACCAAAAAGACGGCCTAAAAACAGATGGGAAGACCAACGACCAAGTAATACAAGACATAAGGAAAATGAAGATAAAACAATGGAAAAACAAGATAATGAAAAGAAAGGAATGGAGAAAAATTGTTGAAGCAGCCAAAACACACAAAGACCTCTAGGCAAATAACTAGCAGAGAAATACGGAGTTATTCGCCGTGTAAAATGAATCGGAAGAGCTCAGGAGGATGAGCGACAAATACGCCACCAGCTGGCGTGAAGGGTCAATATATATAATCTTATATAACTTCTTTAAAATTGAATTTTAATTATATTTCTTCATTCATATTTAAATATCTCATGTGAGTATTACTGGCTTGGATAATAATTTTATTATATCACGAGGAGCATTAAGAAAATATTGATTCATTTCTTCTGACGTAAATGTAGATACAGCACTAATAGTTTTCTTCTAATCGCTGAAATGGTTGATCGCCCAAAAAGCTTTTTATTAAGATACTGAACATTCATATCCTTTAGCAGGGATAAGTAATTACGCGTTTTCGATAGCTCTTCAGTAAACAAATTTAACCTGTTAGTCACATCTCGGTTATTTTGCTTAACGATCTTAATATCGAAACATCTACCAATAAAATAGGCAATAATCTTTAAAAACTGTTCATATTTTCTATTAAGCCCAACATCATTACTACTCAAAAGTTTCAAAACCGTTATTTGTGCCAAAAAGGAAAACATTCTTCTACCTGTCAGGGGTCTTATTTGTCTAACAACTGAAGCGGTTTTCATGTTAATCTCAAAGTTAAATTGAATTAAAACTGCTTTGTGATCTGATAAACTTGGAATCACTACACCAGTGTGAATTCTGCACAAAAATTTTTTATAATAGTGGGTGAAGCATAAATAACTGACGGTTATTAAAACTGAATAGTGCTTTTAGCACATATTCCATAAAAAACAAAAAGATTAGTTTGTTGTCAGTGTTGTCAATCATCAACGTATTATTATTGTTGAAACGTTCTTAAGAACAAATTCTACCCAGCTCATTCAAGAGATATAACTGCACCTGATTTTTTTATGGGCTTAACTCAAAAGTAAGGTCTATAAGACACGTCCAGCCACTGTAGAAGACCTGAAGAACAGAATATCTGAGAAGATTTTGCGGATTTCAGAAGATGAGACGCGTTATCGATGCTCTCTGTTCTCGAGCACAAGAATGTGTTGAACGTGACGGTGGCTATTTAACTAATGTTATTTTCAAAACTGGACCCTAATAAATCTCCCATTTTTGTTCTATGGTTTCGTAATATCAAGTTTCAATAAAGTTCATTTGTTCACTGACAACAAACTAATATTTTTGTTTTTTCATGGCACATGTGATAAGAGCACTATTCAATTTTAAAAACTGTCAGTTATTTTTCCCTCACCCATTATTATAACATTTCTGTTTGGGCAGAATTCACATTAGTAATTTAATAAGATCGAGATATGCTTACCAATAATTTTGCACACTCGTCGAGTGCTGGTTGTAATGAAAACTATCCCGAGTGCTTGCCAAAAGTTAGAAGGTCTGTAGCTACAGATATAATCTGCTTATAATCTAGATGTTAAACAAAAGCTGTGGACTGGCGCTTTTGTGTTTAATACCTATTTGCCAACATGATTACATATATGTTTCTGACGTGTGTTTTCGGTCCTGGTCTCTGATGTGACCCTAACAATAACGAATTGCTTGATACTGCCAAATTATAGGTTATGTTACATCGTGATTTGCGTACATTGACGTAACATAGATAGACTATCTAGCTTCATAAATATGACAAAAATTCCGCTAGTTTATTTGTACACCCTAAAACGCAATACTTTTCCATTGCCCAAATTCTAAATTTAGCTTCTAACAAACAGCTTTCTTTAATATAATACAATCAAATACCTTCTAATAGTTTTTGTAAATTTTTTTTGTCAATTGAAATCAATTGAAAAAGTGACAATAAGTAATTTACTGTGCGATTGAGAAAATAAGGAAGCTATTTGTTTCCATACGCTTCGGATCACCACAACATATGTAATTATAGCTATTACAAAACTATGAAGACAAATGTGGTGAAAAACCAATGTTCAAGAAAATTTATTATTTAGTAGCTGTTTTAAACATAATAGCTCTCGCGAGACCACTTACAACCATTTACATCGTTTGTACTAGTTCTGTTCTGTTAACTGTTAGTTATAAAAAAATTGTAAACCTTCTAAAGAAATAACTTTATTGTTTTTCAAAATATTCCCCTTTAATTCTAAAACTTTCGTTCATTGTTTAAAACAGCTTCTCGAAACAGGCTGCAAACTTTGATTTTGAAAAGTCATCAAATATCTGCCGCATTTGTTTTAAGAAAACTCTTGGCATGTATGATTTTTGGTGATTTTTGGAATTATTTGCAAACCTGTCTATTATCTGAAGCAGCATCAAGAAACAACTTTGCCAATTATTACATTTTCATAGAACATTTTACTGCAAACATATCGTGTGTTTCGAAAAAAAACTCATTTAGAGTAGGTCTTGGAAAGAAAAAGAAAATCTAGTCAGGTCTTAATTTAAGTCTGTAGGTGAATGTCAGATTGAATTTTGTTTATGAAAACATTTGTCACTGTGACAGGAAAAGGTTTACACTACATTAAGTTTACTTGTATCAAGCGAAAATAAAAACAAGATGGCATTTACACAACAACAACTAGTGCATTAATCAGAACAGTCAATAAAACTTGTTTTTATTTAATGTTTTGAACATCTTTAGGAAAATAGTTCAAGATCATGATGTAATTTAGTTCTCTCTGACTTTTGGTAGTTCATTTGCTACAATGGGTACCTATCATATTATGGCAAACTTCAATTTAGTCATAGCATGCTGCTAATGAGTTTCTCGAAACACACGATAGTAGTACAACAATATTTACGTTCCTAATAAACTATAACTCGCTAGAGACCTAATGCAACTGCAATTTATGTGATTGTTTTTTGATTTGCTGTAACACTGGATTTGACGATATTTAACAAGCAACTCACCGTTTGGCCGAATGACGTCTTAGGAATCACATATCGTCCTGCATGTTGTTTAATACGTTTCTGTATTTATTTCTGGCTTTGCAGTTACCTTCAAACTATTTTCAAGTTAGTTTCAAGTTGTTTGCTAGCAATTCTTCCAGCAATTGTTCGAGTAATATTGTAGTGGTCTTAATGCTTCGTGAATGAATTATCAAATCGTCGGGAACTACCGACGTACTGGCGGAGCTATTTTTAATATCGTTCGCCTGCTCGATTGCACCTCTCACACTGGGGGAAAACTTCTGCCACTGCATTGTACCGAATATATTCTGCTCCTTGATTGGATTATACGAGAAAGAGTTTATTTACTGCATGTTCTACGTATAATCGCAGTAGGCTCACGTCAGAAACGCTCTTAATTTTTAAAATTTATGTATGACCTACCATACTTTTATTCGAATAAACCTTTTCCTTTGCTACGGTGTCAACAGATGGTCACATAATGAAGAAATTCTGAAAAATATGCTTTACGGAATGTTTTCGAGAAACGTAATGCATTGCATGCCCCACATCAAGTCATAACCATGTAAAAACTAACTGTTAATGACTACACTACACGCTTAGTACCTACTGTTTGACTATTTCGATAGCTTTATAGATATTAACGATACAAGTTTGATTATGAGCATCTTAACGAAACAAGTTTGATTGCCAAAACGAGGCGGTGAGCCGAGTTTTGCGGCAATCAAACGAGTTTCGTTGTGTGCCATAAGCAAACGTGTATTGTTCAATATTTTATCTTCATCAATAAACTCTGGTTCACTGTATAAAAAGAGTGCGGTAATATTCATTACCGCACTGAGTGCGGTAATATCTGTCCATTACCGCACTCAGTGCGGTAATATCCATTACCGCACTCAGTGCGGTAATGAAGCCCTTAACGATACTAAAATTAATTTGGTTAAGACGCTATAACAACAAGGATGAAGATAAATATTTTAAAACTCCCATGACGAAGTTGAAAAATAGCATTGACTATAAAAAAAATTGCGGAAAAACCTAGGCCTAGGAATTACAGTAGGCCAGTGATAAGAAATCTATTAGTTAAAAAAATGGAAGATCAAATTAAACGAGGTAAAATCAATCAATGTAAATTTCACTAACAAAAATATAAGCAATTTATTGAGGATTACTGTAAATAGCAATATTGTCCCTCGTCAAATCACAGTCAAGTATTTTGCAATGACACTAGGTACTAAACTTAGATGAAAGGAACGCCTAAAACGAAAGAACCTGATTTTAATCCCCCTTAATGGAATTTGTGTGAAATAGTTTCCAAAAATACCTAGTCTCTGGAATGTGGTTTAGGAAATATAAGTTCAGGTGAGGAATCCGTGCGAGATGCGTACAGTGCTACTTGCGTACAAATGTAATGATTGGACTTTTCTTCACTTTTTTTCAGGCTTAAGACTGGCAGCTAACTAACTGGCGTGTTTAAAAGTTGGCTGCACGTAGGCTTTGTATTTTTTTTTATTTTTGTGTTCTTGTAGTTTTTTTACTTTTTGTACTTTCTTCTATTTTAGTTTTTAGTCAAATTTGGCTACATAAGCTAATCTTTCCAAAATTTTTTTTAATATTTCCTGTTTTGGAATACTCTTACAAAATGCTTTTAATTTTGTCGTTTAGCTTACAGTATTATAGCGTTCTTCTTTTCCTTTCAAGATTCAGGTCTTTCCGAAGAATAAGAAAACTGCAGTATTGTACTTCTTCTTTAAGTTTGCCAATTAAAGTTTACACGTTCGGATGTGGGCGATTTAGCATGGCATTTAATTTGTGATCGGCCTTTTGCTATGTTGTTTTTTTGTGTAATCTAGAGTTTCACATTGTTTTAGTCCAATAACGGCTTTCCAGCCAATTATCGACAAAATAATCGTAAAACAGTTGGAGAAAACCATTCAGGTGTTGTTTCGTATATACATGCCTCGGCAATGGCATTTAATGGAACGTACGACAAAGCAGCACATATTCTTAGATGTTTCCTTACTTCTTGCTCATTCTTGTAAAGGGCTGATAATCCGAGTGTTCGCCACAAGCAGTGAGTTTAATGGAAATTGCATCCGTGAATATCTGCAATGAGAAATTCAATTTTAAGTGCTGTTGCACTACTATGCTAAAAGTCAATTAATTGATATGGACTGCGGAAGCCATGAATGACTTTTCAGTATCATAAATAATCGACGGTATTCGTTCATTGTTTTGTTAGGAAGCAATGCGAATACTACAGGAACTACGTTGACTTCCGGAGTCGGTTCCTATGTCCGCATATATCGAGTAGATTTGACAAAACTGCTGACTGCAGCTTTTGAAGGTGCCGTCCGCAAAAAACGGTTTTGCTTACTTTCCCTCACTGCTTGCAAAGACCAAAATTCTTTGTTTCTCGTTCTCGTCCGCTAGTAAAAAATTGGATCCATCACCCATGATCAACAAATTTAGAGAAATGTTTCTCTCTGGTGCTAGTGAAGGTTCCGACAATTTTTTTTCGACATCTTTTCTTCTTCTTCTCTCTTCTTTCAGCCTTGTGGCGCCCAGTATTGAGCATAGGCCTCCCCTTTGATTCTCCAACACTCTCTATTCTGTGCTGTGTCCATCCATCTCAATCCTGCAACCCTTTTAATGTCGTCGTACAAGCGTGCACTTGGTCTTCCTCTATTTCTTACTCCTGTCCATGGTCTCTAGCGTATAATTACAGCGTTCCACCTATTATCGGTTAATCGTGCTACATGACCTGCGTAGCTCCATTTCAATTGTGTAATTCTGTTTATTATGTCTGTAACTTTGGTTCTTTGTCGTATCCAACTATTCCTTTTCCTGTCTCTAAGGGTGATACCAATCATCGACCTCTCCATGGCTCTCTGTGTGACTCTTAGCTTTGTGACTATACGTTTAGTAATCGTCCATGTTTGTGCACCATACGTTAATATAGGGAGTATGCATTGGTCGAATATTCGTGATTATATATATTGGGGGATTTTTTTGTTCTTTAAGATCTTTGATAGCTTACTAAATGCTGCCCAACCTAAACGCCTTCTTCTTTCCACCTCTATGTCCTTATTTTCTTTGCTCATTTGTATTATTTGACCAAGGTATATATATATTGCTGTACATTGTCTATAACCGTGTTGTTTACTGTTATATGTGTTACCCGTGGACACATTATTTTGGTTTTGTCTAAATTCATTTTAAGTCCTATATTTCTCGATGCTTGTTCTAGTTGTGTTATCATCTCTTGTAGGTCTTCTGTATTGTCTGCGATTAAGACTATGTCGTCTGCAAATCTGAGGTGATTGAGCCTCTCTCCATTGATATTAACTCCTTTGTTGGACCATTCCATTTTCTTGAACACTCCCTCCAGTGCCATTGTAAAAAGTTTGGGTGATATGGTATCCCCCTGTCTGATGCCTCTATTGATAGGTATTGCATTTGTATACTCATGTAATTTAATTTTTGATTTAGCTTGATTGTAGATGTTGTTGAGTAACTCTTTGTATCTATGATCAATGCGGGCACAGTCTAGCTCTTTCATAATTGCCCAATGCTCGATAGAGTCGAATGCCTTTTCGTAGTCAATGAACGCCAAACACAAAGGGAGGTTATATTCAATGCTCTTCTCTATTAGTATCTTCATTGTCAAGAGGTGATCACAAGTACCAAAGCCTTTTCTGAATGCAGCTTGCTCCACAGGTTGATAGTCATCTAGCTTGTTCGTAATTCTATTTGTTATTATTTTGATTAGTAGCTTGTACATTTGAGACAGGAGACTTATCGGTCTATAGTTCTGGATGAGTGATCTATCTCCTTTTTTGAATAAAATTACCACTGCTGCATTAGTCCAGTCCTTTGGTATTGTTCTTTCTTTAATGCAGATGTTAAAGAGCTGTTTTAATTTAGGTATTAGTATTTCTTGCCCTTCTTTTAACATTTCTATCAGTATTTCATCTTCTCCTGGCGCTTTGTTGTTTTTCATTGACTTCAAGGCATAGCCTATCTCCTCTTCCGTGATTTCAGGGATGTCCTCCGAGCCAATGTTCATTACTTTCATCTCCACTTGTTCTTCGGGTTTTTAGTTTGTGATGCATATAAGGTCTTATAGTAATCTTCAGCAATGTTCAATATTCTGTCTTTGTCTCTTTCCTCTTTTCCAATTTTGTCTTTTAATGTTGTTATTTCATGTCTGCCTAGATTTCTTTTTAGACATTTCAGATTTTTATTTTGTTCAATGATGTTTTGTGCCATATCTTCAAAGTGTTTATCTAGGTCTTTTCGTATCATCTTCCTCGTTTGTTTTCTTATTTCTCTGTATTCATTTGTAGCATATTTTCTTTCTCTATATAGTGATCTCCGTTTTTCAATCATTATTTTTGTTTCTGGTGTTATTTTGGTTCTTTGTTTCGGTGTTTTCTTTGCTACTTTCAGAGCTGCTTCTTTTATGAAATTGGTTATTTGTTTTGTCGCTTTGTTCATTCCTTCTTCTGTTTCTTCTATTTTCTCTATCTGGGTTATTGAGTTTTTTAAATGTTCTCTGTACATTTGGTTCTTCTGTTTGAGGATTTCTGTATCTATTGCTATTATTTGTTTTGGTCTATATTTGCTTCTCTTCGATGTTATAGTGACTTTTGCTCGAACTATTCGGTGGTCACTGCCAGTGTGAAATGCATTTAGGGTGGTGATATCTTGGATAAGTTCTCTAGATGACGATAATATATAATCTATTTCATTTTTTGTTCTGCCATCCGGGCTTATCCAGGTCCATGTGCGTTGTTGTTTCTTATTGAAGAAGGTGTTCATCGCGTATAGTCGTTGGTCCTCTAGAAAATTTATCAACATATGTCCTCTGTGGTTTCTTTGTCCCAGTCCATATTTCCCTACATACATTTCTTCTTCTGTTTGTTGTTGTCCCAGTATCGCATTAAAATCGCCCATGATAATGTCGTGTATGCATTTGTTTTCGTTGCGTGCTCTAATTACATCTTCATAGAATAGTTCTGCATCTTCGTCATCGTAGGTGGATGTGGGGGCGTATATTTGAATTATTTTAACTTTTTCGTGTTTGCTTGTTTCTATTATTATATATGCAACACGTTCTGACATTCCTTTAAACATTCTGATGTTCGGTTTTATTCTCTTGCTTACTAGGAAACCCACGCCTTTCTGGCTTTCAGTCTCATGTTCCGACAATTTTTTTTCGACATCTTTTCTAGCTTTATATAAAGTTGACTTCAGTGATTCAAATCGTGGTACCTCTGCTACGAAATGGTATCCTTTGTTGAACAACGAAGTAAATTCTTCTTTGTATATGCTGGAAATCTCCTGTGGATCATCCCGTGCTCTTTTCTTTGCTATGAACTTTTGTTTGGTGACTTCCACTTCGGCTTCATTTGGTTTGCAGGTGTGTTCTCAGATTTGGTTTTTACATTATCTCGACAATGTTGGCTTCTTTGTTTTCGATATTTATAGCCATCGTGAATCAATGACGGCTTTCCTTTCGTAGTTTGGATAACATCCGTAGCGTAATTTGAACGTGGCAAAATTGTAAGCAACGTAAAACGAACTGACAATCCTTCTGAATGCTTACAAAGAGCACCCAAAAATAAATTTTTGTAGAAGTTGTGGTAATTTCTATACCGTTTCTTCGACCGTGTAATTAAGGCATTAGCATCCAATTGGTTATCGAGGTACAGGAATCCGACGCGGTGGTATTTTCCAGTTAAAATGATTACACTTAGGTAATTACCTGCCACGGTATTTAAACAGGGTTGTTAAACTTACATTTTAAATGAATTTAAATACAATGAAAAATACTTTAAGAGAAAAGTATTTAAATTGTATTTCAAATAATAACATAATTATATGAAGAAAAGTGCAATTATGAAATGTTTGTACGCAAAATGCACTCCAACCAAAAATAAATAGCAGAGGAAGGAAGAAATTAAGTGGTTTGTTTGCAAATCGCACGAAAATCTATTTGTACGCAAATAACACTGTACGCATCTCGCACGACACCCAGGTGAGATCTTGCTAAGCGTGGCAGTATGCTATAAGCATCAAATAAACCTAAGTCAAGAGGCTTGAAGTCCATGCTCATTCGAAGTTTGTGTGTTAATAAGAGTATTACAACATAATTTTAATAACACAGACGCTCCTACTCATTTTTTATAGTTTTCAAATTGAGAGCATGCAATCTCCAAATTTTTAAATTAATAATATCATGTTTTGTAACACTGAATTACTAGCAAGTTATCTACTGTCTAAAATGGCAAAAACCCTGGTAAGCATTCAAAGATTTAATTATATACAATTAATTCGACTAAAAGCAGTGTAAAATTAAAATATAAGTAGAATGCTTCAATTGCGCTTTTCGGTCTGTTTCGGTCTGTCAACGGTTCCTATAAAATGATAGAAGGTCTGCAGCTACAGATATAATCTGCTTATAATCTAGATGTTAAACAAAAGCTGTAAACTGGCGCTTTTGTTTTCAATACCTATTTTCCAAGATAATTACATATTTGTCCCTGACGTGTTGTTTTCGGTACTGGTCTCTGATCTAATTACGTGGGCTGATGTGAATTTAATGTATTTGTCCTTTAACAAGGTACGGACAGATCATTGTCGCTTCTCATTCCAAAGTACCATTGAATAAGGTATATATTTTTTCTCTGTTCTATTTTAACAACCACAACTCAATTTTCGATACTGCTAAATTATAAGTTATTTTACATCGTGATTTGCGTACATTGACGTAACATATGTGTAACTTCATGGTTAAATCAATAGGACAAAAATTCCGCCAGTTTATTTGCACACCTAAAACCCAACAATTTTCCATTGCTTGGATTCTAAAATGTAGCTTTTAACAAACTGTTTTCTTTAATATAATACAATAAAATACTTTCAATAGTTTTTCTGGAATGTTTATGAATTTGTCAATCGAAATCTATTGCCAAAGTGACAATAATTAATTTACCATCCGATTGAGAAAACGCGGAAGCTATTTGTTTCCGTAAGTTAGGTAGTAAAAAGAAACTAACTTTTAGGAAAAGAAAAATAGTTTGAGTAAATCAATACCAAAAAAGTTTCCCATATTTTACACATGTTGCATACTTTTTGAAAAACACTGTATATACAGAATGGTCGTGAAAGTATTTTATCAAAGATTTTTTAAATATAATTTTTCCTAATGGCAATTTAAAAAGTAACAGCCCCGTAACGTTGAATTTAGAGTTACGTGTTTTTAAACACCTTGTATCGCATTATGAAAGAAAAAATATTTTATTTAAAATATTTCTCTTGACATTAGCGTTAAGTGGAAGAACAGATCATAGTTTGCTGTGAGCCGAACTTCGCCCTCGTAATATTGAAGTAAGTACTCGTACACTGTTATATTTTTATATTTATCGTAATAAAGAATTATTATTACTATTATCATTATTATTATTTTTAAGGCAACGCAGTTGTTTTTGAGATAAACTCGAAAATATCTTCCAGGTGGTGTTGCTAAGTATTGTACCAACCCTCTTTTGCATACCAATTTCTATCTGTTCATATTGTAAGCCGTTTTAGATTTTACTGTGTATTTTTTGTTTGTGAGAAGAATATTGAACGGTTAAACCTGCTTAGACACATGCGATTTTTAGTGCTTAGGTGAAGACTGGAATTTGTTCGTACGAATTCCGTATAGTAGTTGCTAATTAAACCTATTATATTAATAGGTTTGTTAACAAATCGAATTCTGGGTTCGTTTTGCGTGCACAAACAGTGTGTTATTAATGTATTTCTGTGCATTATTGCAATCGCCGTAAATAAATGCATTGTTTAGTTTGACACTAGCCGTTGTTGTTTCTTTTCTCTGGGTATCTTATATCCTTATTTACATTGGTAGCTACTCATCTACACTGTATGGTTCGGCTGAGCGTATTATGGTAGTTGTTCAACCTGATGCCCTTATCTCTTAGGTTATTGTTGCTCATAGTAATGAAGGACACTTTTAACATTGAGTACTTTTTCGCTTTTTCCCACTTTTGTATCCTAAATTTTATTATTTTTCCCTTTTCATTTACGCTCAAAGTGAGGTTTAGTGATGTTTCAGAGCAATAATTTTGTTACTCTTAAACACTGACTTTTTCCAGCGCATTTTATTAATATTTAAATTTAGATGTGTTTGCCCACCGTATGGATGACGTAATTTGTCTTATCGTACTTTAATTACTCTTTGGCTCCAAAGCAGCAACCCTTTTCATTTGACGGGGCTCCCCCGTTCTTCATACAAAATTCTGATTTAATATTGCTCCATTATGACGCGACGCTGGTACTTTCCATATGTGTTAGAAATAGTTTGATGGGTAGCGCATTCTTTGACTTTGACAACAAGGCAACAACTGCACGTTGGTTCCGCTACAGTGAAGGCCCTTAGGAGTCTTCGCCGGCTAAAATCGAAATTATTAAGTGATGAAACTGAATGTTTGTTGTTGGTCAAGTCTTTATCTTTTAAGTGACGTTTTGTGTGAAGTTATTAGTTGAGGAATTTCCGTACCGTGGAGAGCATTGATTTCTGAAGCATCGCCATTTTGTGTAGAGCTGCTGATAATTTAAAATTAAGATTTTGAATAGAAATTACCCCCATTAGTCAGTTTGAGCATTCAACGTCAAGTTTTAATGTTTGTACTTAGCTTAACGCTGTGGGATTCAAGTTTACCGCCTTTGAGTCAGTTAGATTAGTTGTCGTCAAGTTTACCGTCTGTATTTAGCTTAAACGTTGCGCAATTAACCTCACTAACTCTTATGGAATATACCATTTGATGTTAGTTGTCCCTATATATATTTTTAGGATACTGCATTGGTAACTAGCATCTACATAGTTACAAACGGGTCCGGTGGATAAAATTTACCGGCCTAGACCAGTAGTAGTTGACAACGGCCTTTGATCCGGCCGTTGTCAACTACTACTGGTCTAGGCCGGTAAATGTTATCTACCAGAATCGTTTGCAACAATGTAAACGCTAGTTACCAATGCAGTATCCTAAAAAATCTTATACGATACACGTCTGGTAGCTTTTTTATGGCTTATGAACATACAGGTCTCGCCCTACTGCCTCGACCTGTAAAGTATTGGCGCGGCCGTAAAAATGTTGCTACCGGTCTAATAACGTAAATAGCTATTTTTCTACGTTAATATAATTTATATTCAATTCGTTGTGCTTTTCTGTAGCATATTTATGATGTTTACATGTGTTGCTTTGTGAATTTTTCCTCTGTAAAGGGATTCCGTCAGATGTAAGCGAATGCGAGTCATGTAAGTCTAGCACAGCTGTTCGCTGGATCATCGTTCAAGCCAAGGTTAAATCAGAAAGGTCGGGCAGTTGTTTCCACTTTCAAAATGAGACCACCTGTGTTTGTCCCGATTTAGTTAGTAAAGTGGTGGCGGGCGATGGCGTCTGGAATTTAATACTTTTAGTGATCATCGTCTCGCCCTAATCGGTATCGTTTGTAGCGAACCGCCCTTTTCCCTGATATCTGAGTTGGACAACTTAGCCTGTTACAGAGTAGTTAAGGTATAGTTAGGGTGACTCAGACTTCGAGTTGATGTAAGCAAACTCAAAGTAAACCATATATGCGAAAATATTATTAAAATCGTTATCAAAATCTGAAGGTAAAGGACAAGAACATTTAAATTCCGATAAACAGCATAGGTAATAGAGTTTCAAACGTAACAAAAAATATACCAGAACGTTAGTAGAGGTTTTGGGTGTCACAAGGAACTATGAAGGGAAGAGTTTATCGTCGTTAAAAATATGGTGTATGTAGATATCAAACAGAGTTGTTGCTATTATACTGCCCCCAGAAACTTTTGCTTGGGTAAGTTTGAGATCAGAAAAAGCCGACTACACCAGATAAACGAATAATCTATTTTGCAGCTACGATTTTGTCATTCTCACAATACAACTTGGAATGCGAGTTATCCGACTTAGTTCATTTTCATGTTCAGGCAGTCTTACATGATATCTGAAAGCAGTTTTTTATATTTTCTCTGCGAAGACCATATAAGATCCGATTGGTGACGTACCAGGGTGCTTCTCAAAAAGCGAGGAGGATGTTTGGATTGTACACTCTGTATAATTTTTTAACGTTTTGCTTTTCTAAAAATTGAATTAGAAATGCGTTAAGCACATGTTGCAATTTGTACTGAGCTCTCTCCGCCACAAAAACCACCTAGTCACAACCTGACATTACACGAGGCTATATGGACCCTACCAGTGGTTACGTAAAGCCATGTGGCCGACGATAGATCCTGCTGATCTCGTGTTAAGACTCGGTGGGGAAATCCAAATCTGCGCAACTCATGACGTGATGTACGCTCGACGCAAGCCCTTCAATGTGCTTCAACACGTTTCTACTTCTAGCCCTCATTTGGGTTCGCACAGATGAACGAATAGACCAAGGCATTCACAAACTGCCGCCAGCTTCACTTAATCCTGCTCTGCGATTAACCGCCAGCGCTTGGGACAATCACGTGAATTGCTTCATTCGGCAACACAAACTCACGTTTAAGAATTCTGGTCTTCTAATCGAGAAGTAGAACTATCTTAAACCTAACCTGACCTGACCTGACCAAAACCCCTAATATACACCTACAACTTTTACGTCTGAGCCTGAGTACTCCGAGTAAGCTTGTGATTCATTTAGATATACTCCTATGGTATTGAGTTAGTGAAACTATTCTCCTATGGTATTGGGTTAGTGGAATGAACTTTTTTAGTATCCCAGATCTTCCCGATAAACCTATGCGACCAAACTTAAAAGCGCTAGTGTAAACCTGTAACTCATTTTTGTTGTTCTCTACAACATAGAGTCAGTCAGACGGCCTTTTTGCTCTTGATCTTAGGACCAAAATTTTTACGATAAATCAGTCCCATGATAGCAATCCTACGAGTTCTCTACCAATCACGGGCAAATCCAAGCAGTTCAAGGCACCGAGCTGGGCAGCCTACCATTCCGGCGGCACACCACTGAAAACGTTGTTCATAATATTAGCAAATACATCGGTCTATTTGCAATGACTGACCAGTGTTTTATTTGTGATGATTATTTGTGATGAAGACATTGATGAATCGAGTGATGATCTTTCAAAAGTGTCTGAAAAGGGAATATCATCGTTAATAGAATCCAGCAAAAAAGGAAGGACAACAAGAACTCTCAGCTACGTGGCGTGAAATTCCTCATACTTCACTCCTTATGTAGGAAAAGATACACTAGAACCCAAAGTATTGTGGCTGATTTGAAGAGGTAGGCTGTATCAACCTCATCAGTACCAACTGAAAATGTACCAACATTCGACTTTGGTAGTCGATACTTTTTCTGTACAGAAATTTCAAAACTGAGGAAAAGACACCCTTGAGAAACGGAGAACGGTGTATCAAGTTCTGGATACCCAGAGAAAAGAAACAACAACGGCTAGTGTCAAACTAAACAATGCATTTAGTTACGGCGACTGCAATAATGCACAGAAATACATTAATAACACACTGTTTGTGCACGCAGAACGAACCCAGAATTAGATTTTTTAACAAACCTATTAATATAATAGGTTTAATTAGCAACTACTATACGGAATTCGTACGAACAAATTCCAGTCTTCACCTAAGCACTAAAAATCGCATGTATGTCTAAGCAGGTTTAACCGTTTAATATTCTTTTCACAAACAAAAAATACACAGTAAAATCTAAAACGGCTTACAATATGAACAGATAGAAATTGGTGGGCAAAGAAGGGTTGTCCACCGGCAACAAATTTACATAGAGAAAATAGGATAAATTGAGAAACGGGTGATGGTCAGATTTCAGAACTGCGACGGATAGTTTTCATGACGAGATTAGGGCGTGCGACGCATTGTCAAATGCGCAACAGACCGGAACAGCTAAAAGTGCTGACCTTAGTGGCTCCGATGCGTTTTGGTTTTCTAAGAAGAATCACTGTTGCAGGTATTCGACACTGACTGACGTTAAATCTAACATCCAGTTGGCGTACAAGATAATAGGTACAACTACTTCATGTGTCCCTAACTTCATTCCTGGCAAACAACACGGCGAGTCTCACACCCCATGTAGATACATCAGCGTAGTAATGCAGAACCAAAAGTGTATATAAGAGAAGATGAAACTGCAAAACAGGAGAAATAAAAAAGAAAAAAAGGCCTGCAAATACATTTTACTGGGTATTAGCCCACGTGAAAACAGATATAATTGCATCCTACCTCAGATCGTGGATGGCCAGTGTCTTACTTTCAGAAACCTCAAATATCATACATTAACGGACGGGAGAAGCAGCACACTAAGCCAATCAGACCAAGTCTACCGAATAGTCGAAAGTTTCCACACAACTAATTTGCTCGTAAAGCGTCACTCAAAGAAAACCTCGCACAAACACGTCGTATAGTTTCGGAAGCTAAAGTAAGGTTCCTTAAAATCGCCCCAAAATGAAATGGCTAATTGAAAACCATCCCCCACCTCGAAACCACAAACGGAAAATTTTAGAAAGAAAGGAACGCTAGCCGTGAATTTGAAGGCCACTAAAACTATAATATGATCAACAATACTTCCTTCGTCTTTTAGACGAGGGAAGTAAAAATTAGCCTCATCTAGTATGGCTGTGGAAGTGCAAACTACCGCCTTTAAAATTGGCTTACATACTTATATTTAATTCAAGCTGTCAAACTGTATGATTAAATATTCTTTCTATATATCTTATTACAATATTATATTGAAATAAATGAATTTGCACGTAAAAGTAATGTAATTGTCCAACAAATAAGCTTGCGCAGGTCGAATACAATTAATCTTAAATCTAACCTGAAAATAAAATATATTGGAGCCAGTTTTAAATGCAGCAATTTGTTCTTTCATAGCCATACTAGATGAAATAAATTTTTGATCATACTTTATAATATTATCAAGAATTATTATATCTAGTATAGCTCTGGAATGTTCCCTAATTTATGAATGCGACTATAGGTCACTTAAAAATCTTATGTCAAGTTTGACATTCAAGTATAAATGTAGTTGCATTCATAAATTAAGAACTATTTTATAGCCATACTAGCTGAAAATAATTGTTCATCAACTTTATTTAGGTAATCCGAAACGGGGGCGTTTGAAGTCGTCGACCCTACAGTAAAAATAAGGTAATAATTCAAAGCTACACTTTCAGCTAGCAACACAGCCACCACATCGACTAATCCGTAACCTGGTCACTAGAATCCCAGATCAGATTCTTTTGAGTGGAAATAAAATTCATCCACTTGCCATATCCGGTTTCAACAACATATTATGTGCTCTTCCTTCTGAAGTCCAACCTTGTACTACACAGATAGATGGATGCCAGATGGATGTCAGTTTTAAAAAAGGTGTGCTCCAAAGGGACGTTCCATGAAGATAGAAACAAAAGAAGCTGTAGATAAGGTTTAAAAAAAACGAGACTTGTTCGATTGAGCTAAAATCAAACATCCAACTCCAAGAAGGCTTAGCAATGTTCAATATTCAATTATGAACAAAATCTGCTATAAAGTTTTAATGGAAATATAAAAATAGATAAGTTACATCATAGCTATTGTTATTTTTATCAACTGGTGAAAGTCTATCTGATTAATTAATAATTTGAGAATTCGAGAATTATTGCAAACCAAAATATTTCCAAGCTATTTATCTTATTTCAAAGATATTATTTGTTTATTGTAGTATATATATGCTGCCAAATCGTTTAACTTTGCTAACGCAATGGCAAACTTTACAGTTTTCGTCGCGTGTGTTACACTTGCAACAGTCGGTAAGTGATAATCCTTTTTTAATATTTAATTACTATGTCAAGTTGAGATGTTTATACTATATTCACTGTTTTTATGTAATTTTTTTTGTATTTTCAGATATTTTTCAATAATACCTTAATTGATCCTTTATGTAGATATACATAATAAAAAATCGATTCTACGGCGATAATAGCTTCTTCATCTCTTTGTCCTCCAAATACCTATCTCTTCAGTAAATTAATATTTTTTTTCCATTTAACTTACCATCAGGTATCCCGCCATGTAAGAACTGAAATGCGTTAAATTTAAATTCAGTTGTTTATTAATGACCACATTACAGTTGCAGGTCCAGCAGGCGGATTTCCATCTTCTCCTAATGGAAGAGTCATAGGGGGCTCAAATGCTCCAGATGGATTGTATCCTTACCAAATATCTCTGCAATATAAAGAGCAGCACAACCGTAGCGGCTCCATCATCGACAAGGAATGGATAATAACTGCAGCTCACTGCGTAGTCAGGTAGGTTCCCATACTTTCCCAAAAATTATAATTTATCTCTCCGTGTCGTTTTCTTAGATACGATCCAGCCCGTCTATTCGTTTTGGTTGGAACCAACAAGGTGTCCACTGACGGTAGGCTTTACAAAATTATTGAAATTTATCCTCACGAAAGATATGACGAAGCCGCATTGATAAATGATGTGGCAATTCTGAAAATGGAGCAGCTCATTTTCACGGACAAAGTAGCTCCGATAGTTTTGGACGAAGCCCACGTAGGATATGATGTTTGCCCCGCTTAGGTTTTCCTAGCCAAGCAACGTGGAACAAGACCTCGACTATAAGAAAGCCAAGCCCGGGGAGTCTTGGCCCCACTTCATCCGTTCCTTTCAGACTCGAATACAGAGCTTGAGAAGTCCCCAGTGGAACTCCAGTCTGAAGCAGTCTTCGACCTTGGAGGGCTTAAGGCCTCCGTCAGCCGCCTTTACCCTTACTTAATCCTGCTAAGCGAGGAACCGCCAGTCCAGACTCCAATAGGACCAGCAATCAGTCTAACCAGCACCTGTGGGGCGATCGCCTGCTTGTTTCCTTTCGTGAACCGCTTTTGCGTAGAAAAAGTTCGAATTCTAGCTTCTTCCTGAAAAGTCGAACTGCCTGAGAACCATAACCTGACCGGAACTCTCTCTTCCTGCTTAGGTTAGTCAACCTGCCTTTAGCCACCTTCAGCGCTTAGGCGGCTCAAGATCCGTTCTGCAAAACTGTCTTGCGCGCCCGTGAAGAATGCTGCCAGAATTTTAATCTTCCAGCAGAAGTTCACTTCACTTTCCCGATTCCGGCAACCCGCGAACACTCAAATGACTGCAGCTTTGCTAGTCAGCCAAGCACATTGCAGTGGAAACTTGCATTTATATAGCAGAATTCCGTACTAAAATAAATAAGACAATGAAAACCACCGAGGGATTGGAATGGTTGGAGACAGATTGAATAACATAGCAACTGGGGGGAATCTACTATTATGAAAACACCTGAAGGTCGACCATCAGAGCTGAAACTATAGTTGAAAGTCAAAGTCAGCACTGCATGACTGCCTTTGGAAATGACAGAATCTGGTTCTATATTGAGGTAAAAAAGAACAAATAATTGTGATGGCAATGATCTAGGATGATCCGTTTGCACTGTTGCAACTGTTGTTTTCCAATTTAGTCCAATCATACTTCTTTTCAAAACTTTTTAACAGTTTATCCAAGTTAAGTAACAATTGATTCTTACATCCTTACATTTCTCCATTATTAATCAAGAAAATGCTTTTCAAAATCTATTTTACTACAATTTGTTATCTTCAAATAATTATGCAATATAAAAATCGACGTCTGTGAAAAACGCCATTTCAATACACTTTAAATTAATTTAGTAACCTGCATATGTTATATTGCAAATAGTATAATATCCAATTCCCAAAATTGAAATCAGAAAGCGAATTCGTGCTAAGTGGGGTGCAGTGTATGAAGTGAGGTTAAAATTAGCGCGAACGGAGTACATGGACCAACGATTTAAAACAAAACAGGTCAGATATCCAAGAACCATAAAGGCGAAGTTAGCAAATACGGATACGTCATAACCACGCCCGGAGACGTCACGCGGAGACGGCGCTGATTGGCCCACCCAAGATTTATGGACAGCAACTAGCTAAAGGACATTTTACACGCACATCCATACGCGCGAACATTTTCAGTGGCGGAAATGGAGAACGAAGAATTCGGAAAAGTAATGCAGGAGATGTTGAAGGATTTACAGGAGACACAAACAGAAATACGAATAGGACTTCAAAAAAGTCGGTACGAATTGCAGACAACGCTAACGGAATTAAATAATCTTAGGGAAAGTGTAAGAATAAGAGAAGATGAAATAAACGCGGAAAGAGAAGCATTGAGAAAGCATTTAGAAAGATTAAAGAAAAGAAGCAAAAACTCGCAATCCCTGGGCGAAAACCAAGGTTAGTGTATACAATAGACGAAATCATGCAATTTCGAAAGGCGAGATATAGCTTAAAAGAGAATGAGAGCTGGAAGAAAAAAACCATAAAATTGGATATTAGAGCAAATAAGAAAAGCAGAGAGATGGTGGAGATGAAAAATAAAATGAAAAAACCAGAGGTAATAATCGCATCTTGGAACACTCAAGGCTTAAATAGGGAAGGAAAAATAAAGCAATTGGTAGGAGAGGCAAGAAGATATAGAATCGATATTCTAGGAATGCAAGAAACCAACATCAAAGGGGAAGTAAATACGAAAATTCAAGAATATACATGGATCAACGGAGGTGGAGAAGAGAGTAGATACGGGACAGGTTTCCTGATTCATGAGGGAATAAAAGAAAAAATAGTAGGATGGGAAAAAATAAATGAAAGAATAAGCGTATTAAGAGTGAGAGGTCAATATAGAAAAACAAGCATCATCAACACATATGCCCCAACTGAAACAGCAGAAGACGAACAAAAAGAAAGATTTTACGAAGATTTAGAGAACACATTGAACAAAATTCCAAAGTACGACATAAAAATAATCATAGGAGACCAAAATGCCAAAATAGGGAAAGAAAAGGAAATAGAAGAAATAGCAGGAAAAGAAAGCCTACATGAAAAAACGAATAATAATGGGGAACGGCTAATCAACCTTGCGGCAAAGAATAATCTTGTTATAAAAAGTACGATGGTTAAAAGGAAGAACATATATAAACAAACATGGTGTTCACCCGATGGAAAAAGTAGGAACCAGATAGATCATGTGCTGATCTCGAAAAGGCAGGTAAATGCTATAAAAAATGTAAGATCGTGTAGAGGAGCAGCGGTTGGGTCGGATCACTTTCTGAATAGAATAACAACAGCACAACTCAAACCAACTTACACAACAAACCATCAAAACGCAAAAATGAGTTTAACAGAAGCCATAAAGAAGGAAGAGACAAAGAAAAAATATGCAGAAATGTTACAACAGAAGCTAACAAATAATAGTAGAAAAGAAGAGATAGAAGAGGAATGGAATTTTCTAAAGACAACCCTATTAGATGGCAAGAAAATGATTGAGGAAAAAGTAGAAAATCAAAACAAAGATTGGTTCGATCAGGAATGCAAGGAAGCAGTTGAAGAGGGCAGAACAGCGAAAATACAATGGCTACAACAACGAACTACTGAAGCAGAACGCCAATATAAAACAGCGAGAAACAAAATCAAAACAATATGTAGGAAAAAAAAGAGGGACAAAATCAACAAAGAAATAGAAACGCTGCAAGAATCATTTAAAATTACTAACAAAAAAACGTTCTATAAAAAGGTAAAACAGCAAAGGAAAGGATACCAAGAGGAAACAATGGGGATAAGAAATGAAGAAGGAGAGCTGTGCATGGTCGAAAAGCAGGTAACGGAGATAATGAAACAATATTATGAAAAAACTTTTTGGAATGATGAAGCAAGGAGAATTGTAAAGGAACAGAAAACAGAATCTGAAGAATTACCAACATGGGAGGCTTTCGAAAAAATTATAAAACAGGGGAAGAACAATAAAAGCCCCGGAACGGATAATATAACTATGGAACTAATAAAATATGGCAATGAGGAATTAGGAAGAAGAATTTTCGAACTAATAAAACAGATATGGGCAGCAAAGGAAATGCCGAAAGAATGGGAAATGGCCGTGATCTGTCCAATATTTAAAAAAGGAAATAAACAACAGGTAGAAAATTATAGACCAATCTCCTTGCTGAATACAACTTATAAAATCCTAGCATCCTTAATAACGGAAAGGATCAAGAAAGAATCAAGGGAGAAGATAGGACAGTATCAAGCTGGTTTCAGACAAGGAAAATCAACAGTGGACCAAATATTTATAATTAGACAAATACAAGAAAAATGTAGAGAAAAAAATATAAGAATACACGGGCTGTTCCTTGACTTTCAGCAGGCTTTCGACAGAGTGCAAAGAACAAAAATATTAGAAATAATGAAAGAACTACATTACAAGAAAGAAACTACAGAACTAGTTGCGATGACACTCGGCAGAACATTGAATAAGGTAAGATTCAAAGGTCACATGTCTACAAACTTTGAGAGCAATATGGGTCTAAAACAAGGGGACCCCCTATCGCCATATCTGTTCAACATTATCCTAGAATACACGATGAGAAAGGCAAAAATCGAAACAAACAAAAGCATATTAAATAGCCCCTATCAAATACTAGCATATGCGGATGATCTGGTATTGATGTGCAGAACAAAGGAACAGCTAAGGAATATGGTAAAAGACTTTGAGGATGAGGCGCATAAAGTAGGAATAAAGATTAACACCAAAAAGTCACAGTATATGATTATGGGGAACAGGAAACAGGAGGAGAGCCAAAGCCTGAAAATAAAAACAAAATCAAGAAAAGAAGAATTAGCGTTCAACATAACAAATAAGGTGACATATCTAGGAGTGGAGATCAACGGCGATGGAAATCAGGAAAAAGAAATAAATAATAGAATATTAAGTGCTTCAAAAAGTGCGGGCTCACTAAACCATCTATTAACTAACAAAAGTGTCTCGAGAGCAATAAAAATAAATTTGTACAAAACAATTATCAGGCCGGTTCTTACATACGCGTGTGAAACCTGGGTGACAACTAAACAAACAGAAAATAAACTAATTATATGGGAAAGGAAAATGTTAAGACGAATTTTCGGGGGGGTGAAAGAAGAACAGAGGTGGCGTAGAAGAACGAATAAGGAATTAGAGGAGTTATACCAGGACGTTGACATCAGCGTAAGAATAAAACAAAGCAGGTTGAGGTGGTTAGGCCACATAATGAGAAAAGAAGAAAATGACCCAATACAAAAAACCCTACATCAGGAACCAGAAGGAAGAAGAAAAAAAGGACGACCAAAGAAAACATGGTGGCAACAGATAGAAGAAGATCTGCAAGGAACCGACATCAAAAATTTCAAAATGGAGTGCAAAGACAGAAAGACGTGGAGGAAAAAGATTCAAGCCATAGGCCAAATTGGCCTTTAGAGCTGTTTATATATATATATAATATCCTCGGATGTCTCTGCTAAAATTGATTATCTGGATGTTTTTTTAACTTTCTTCTGAACTCCACAACCTAATTTTATATGAAAACACGAGATGGATATCCACTACCCAATGCATTCAGCATATCTTCATTAACCTTTCTAGGTTGCACGCATTTAACAGCAATAGTGGCTACTCAATGCTCAGCTTCATCTGGTTTTTCTAGTACCTAACATGGTTTCTAAAAACTGCAGCAGCTGCAGACACATCTAAATAATTAGAAATTTCTGCTTAAGTTCAGGGCATTGTATTTCATTTAGTTTGCTCGGATACTCTGCAGATAAGGGCCATTGATTATCTCCTCTGAAACAATCGTCTAGCACAACGCTAACTAGCATTACATTACATATATTACATATTTTGCAATTCGAACAGGAATGGTATTTACTCGTTTCTTAATGAAATTTATTACCATGTAGAGTGTCCTACTCGCAACAAGTACGACGTGCCAGTAATATAAAACATTCTGTTTATTTTTGGTATAAATTACAAGTATCTATATGTAGCATTACATTTTCTTAAATCAAAACAATATATTACATACAACTGTAACTATGATTATTCTACTACTAATTATAATTACATCAAATTATAAGCTTCGACACCACATAAACACAAAAATACTTGGTGTTCTTTTATACTTGATGTTTTATCACGTGAAGTTGGAAACACCGTTTCTCTTTAGTTGCATAATCACATACATCACATTTGAAACGTCTTTCTCCTGAATGAGTTTTAAAGTGTCGATTTAAATTTGATATTTGCGAAGTTTTATATGTACATTTTTCACATTGAAAAGGTTTTTCGCCAGTATGACGTAACAAATGCATTTGCAAATGCTGGCGTATTGCAGTCCTATACTCACATATATTACACTGGAACGGTTTGTGACTCATCATGTGTCGCTCCAAATCACGTCTGCGAGTAGTGTTATAATCACACTTATCACACTTCAAATTACTTTCCTTGGCATGGGTAAGCATGTGCCGAAACAAAGCTCGCCTAATTGATGTTTTGTAATCACACTTTTCACATTGCAATGGTTGTTGCCCTGTATGTGTAGTAATATGATATTGCAAATTCTTTTTCCAAAAAGTCTTAAAGTGACACTGATTGCATTTAAATGGTTTCTTCCCTGTATGAATTACCACATGTATTTTCAAGTCATTACTAAAAGCAGTGCTATAGTCACAACTGCTACATTTAAAAGTCTTATTAGCGTTATGGGATTGGTAATGGAGTTTTAGTCGAGAGCTACTGTCAGTCCTGTAGTTGCACCATTTACATTCATAAGAGCTTTCGATGCTATGTGTCTTTATATGAGATGCCAACTGATTTTTCGTGAAAGTTTTAAAACCACACTGTGCACATTCAAATTGTGATATCATATGATGGATTATGGTATGTTCTTGTAAGCTACTATTACTGGTAGTAGTAAATTTACATTTTTCGCATTTGAACATTTCTGTTTGTATGTGAACGGTTTCGTGTTTGTTCAAAACATTTTTACTAGTAGCTTGGTAACTGCAAATTTGGAAAGTGTTTAAAACGTTTAAAGTAGAAACGTCACTCTCCTGTTTAATATCAAGATCTTCTGTGATAAGCTCTTCTAACTTAACACGTTCGCCATTATACTCCGGGCTCTCAAACTTAATTAAGGTGTTCTGCAGCTCTGAAATGTTTGTTTACAATTAGAACAGTTTACTATGTTAGCGAAGCATTGCTCACCATAAGCAGTTGAATCCAACGGGCAGAACTGGGGTTTAACGTCATTTGAAAATTGCTGTGTACTTTCTGTATCACTTTCATGTTTGATATTGGAATTTGCTTCTAGCATACTCGCCTTTTTGGGTCCTTGATTAAAAGCCAAAGCAAAATATTTAAAATTAATGCAGCTTTCAATTCTCAAATACTAGTTACATTTGAATAAATATTCAATTACATACATAACCACACAATTTATGAATGCATATGATCTACTGTTAGTGACCTTCAGGGGGGAAACGGAAAGTTCGTTCCCCACATTTCGTTCCCGAGCGAGCTCAATGTATCTCCTAGATTACAAGGCGTTGAAAAACGAGTGCAGCGATCGGAATACAGTTACAAAATTAAAGATATTTTAATTAATGTATTTATGATAAGAACAAAATAAATTGTATTTATTAAAAATGACGGTTTAATCTAAGTACGTATCATCCTAATATTTTTTTTAGGGCCATAATTTCTCATTCTGAACAACTTTTCTTAGTAATATTTTGCTGTATCATGAACAAAAAGGATGGTTTACCTGAAAAGAAAATAATAAAAACCAAGCAGGAATTATAATTTCTATAACATTTTTATGTAAAACCTACGAGAATATGCTCTTTGGTAAAACTAAAAATAAAATTTAGTTTCCTCTTGTAAACTCAATCCGGGAACATACTGTATATAGTTCTTATCAGTTTATTATAATAAATAAATTAATTAAAATATCTTTCATTTTTCCAACTGGATTCCGATCGGTGTACTCGTTTTTCAACACGGTGTAATCTAGGAGACAAATTGAGCTCACTCGGGAACGAAGTTTCCGGGTACGAGATGTGGGGAGACGAAATATCCCCAGAACGAAATGTGGGGTACGAAATGTGGGGAACGAACTTTCCGCAAATCCCTTCAGGGATTGTAATTATAGGAAGACTAAACCAAAATAAAAATAAATATACTCAATACAAATTAAACCCCACCGCCGCCATTTATAACTAACTCTTGCCAAATTTTTATACGCTCTATTAATTTGTTCGCCATGTCGGACGACTTTCCTAATATAATTTTTTTAACGAGACGTATTGAAAGCGTTCTGATAATTCTGCTGTTGCCATATCATATATGCCTATACAAGGGGAGGACGTAATTTACCAGCATTAACTACATACAAATTAGTGAAGATTTTTAAATACTGTTTCACCTAAAAAAGCCAAGCTAAAAAAATAGGCCACGTAAATTTGAATTTAAAATAGTTATTTTTGATTCTAGATGGCGAAATGCTACTTTTGCATTCGTGCGAGCAGAAAAACATTAGAAACTGCAAAAGAATTTCGCAACCGAGTATCAAACGTTTTTTTTTCGAAAACTGCACAGCTCCACATTAGCGGAAACTTAAAGAAAATTGTGTCTACATTGTGACCTCTTCTTAAATCAAAAATTGCTGAATGTAAAAGTCCTTTTTGTTCTAGATTGTAAAAGACTTCTAAAGTACGTTTTTTTTTCTATAATATCTGTCAAAGTGTTACAATGTTGGTAGATATGTGATTAAAACGCTAGGAAATTTTTATACCTCGTGTTGGTAGAACTTTTTCAAAATTATGGTTATGTGTCCATTTTGAATATCAAAGTTTCTTAATTTGAACTCTTGACAAATTTCTTTTTTTTAACATGGAATAATTATCATCAATAAAGTCGGATAAAAAAGAAAACCAAGAACTATTTTAAATGCAAAAATGAAGCAAGCGATATTAAATTATGACATATCTGTCAAAATGACAATCATTTTTTTAGTGGAAGAAAAGAACTAAAAATCTATGTACCAACATTATTAAAATTAGGGACCCTGCAGGTATGCAACTTATCCCCTAGAAAGTTGACCTTGAAAATTATTATAGAAAAAAATGTACTTTACCTCCAGTGAACAAAAAACAGTCACTTTGACAACCGATTTAGGTCATAAAAGACTTGTACATCCGGTGAACAAAAAACGGTCACTTTGACAACCGATTTAGGTCATGTAAATGTCAACATTTTTTTTTCTATAGCAACTGTTAAAGTGTGCTTTAATCGACTCAAAACAAAAGGTAAGTGTTACTTTAACAGCAAGGGTAGATAAAGTAGCACTTTAACATCAAGGGTAGATAGTGTAATTTAATTTCTAACTTTTTTATGATACCTGCATCAGAATCGCCGTTTAAAGCACGCCTGAGCGTGCGAAAGCAGGCGATTAAAGCTCGCCGAGCTTTAAAGGTTGTGAAGGAAACGACTGAATCCAACAACGGACATGGACGCGACAAAAACGTAAATAATTCTCGTAACTATAGTAGCAATATTATAATGCCCTCTCGATTTATCACGGCAAAAATTATTTCTAAGTGTTTAGTGCGTAATTTATTTCCAGTATTGGAGGTATAATAGAAAATAGCGTAAAGTATTCGTGGATAATTGGTCTTTAAAACACTTGCTCTATTTCGAGCACTCCGGCTACGCCGTCGTTCTCGAAAACTCGCGCGTGTTTTAAAGACCTTGTTATCCACTCATACTTTAATATACTATTATTTAATTTAATATTACAGCTTCGTATTATCCTAGCAACCCAATCTAGCTACTGCGATTTTAAAATGTGATTGACTTTCCTTATTTTCTTTTGAAATTGTTAAAGTTCTTGCTATAGAAAAAGAAATTGTATTATACACGACGATAAAATTATTACTATCCGCTATTGAATCACTAACGTCTCGACGTTCAAAATTCACTCGTGGATAAAGTTTAATTTTATCGTCTTCTATAATAAATTACTATTTTTAACATGATAAAACCCATGGTAGAATAATTTCTTCTTTGTGCAAGGTAAATTAGGGTCTACTAAAGTCATAATTTTATAGTAACATGAAAGCTTGGATATAATCAGCGGCGTAGTTGGGGCGGTTTAAGAAATATTTAGATAAAAAAATACAAAGGCTTCGTTTTTTAAACACCCCGTGTAGGATTATGAAAGAAAAATTAATTATGCGCAAACAGTTATGACATTTTTAGCTCAACAAAATTGTTTTGATTTTTTTTAAATACTATGAGAATTGGTACAATACTTAGCCACACCACCTGGAAGACATTTTCGAGTGTTGCGTTGCCCTAAAAGTAATAATAATAATAATAATAATAGTAATAATATTTCTTTATTACGATAAATATAAAAAAATAACAATGTACGAGTACATACTTCGATATTACAAGGGCTAAGTTCGGCTCACAGTAAACTGTGAGCTGCTCTTCCACTTAACGCTAATGTCACGAGAAATATTTTATGTAAAATATTTTTTCTTTCATAATGCGATACAAGGTGTTTAAAAACATATTTAAAAACACGTAACTTTTAAAATTCAACTTTACGGGGCTGTTAATTTTTAAACTGCCATTAGGAAAAATTGTATATAAAAAATCTTTGGTAAAATATGTCCCCAACTTTCGCGACCACCTTGTATATACAGTGTTTTTCAAGAAGTATGCAACATGTGTCAAATATGAGAAACTTTTTTGGTATTAATTTACTCAAACCATTTTACTTTTCATAAAAGTTGGTTGTTTATCTTTTCAAGGCCAGCTTAGGGATATAATATTATTCAATTGTTTTATGGTTTGGCGGAAAATGGAATTAATTTAAAATTGAGATAACATTATACCATAGGCCTTTATTAATAAAAGTGTTTTAAAAAGTTATAAGAAAACTACTATTATACTCAAAAGAAAACTTCAGACGTCAACTTTATAGGTAGGTATCAAATATATTCATTTTTAATTTAAAATTACTCTTAGGTTAGCGAAGCTGACTATTTTATTCAGTAATCTTTTATTGAACTCCATACTCTACTATTCTTAAATAAGACCAGGTATACTTATCTGAAGGGAGTAAAGATGTATCAAATATTTTAGTATTTGAGGCACATTACTTGTTGCACTTAGGATTACATTTTGCTTTGAAATTGTATATCTAAGCCTAATTTCAAAATATAATATTTTTCTTGTAACTTAAATAGTAATTTACGATACAAGTGTGTAAAGCTACTATTTAGTCACGAGTGGGGAAGAGTTAAAACGCGAGTGAGCGAGCGTTTTAATCCCCGCGAGTGTCTAAAGATGCTTTACGCATGTGTATTGTACAATATTTTATTTACGATAGAATCTAGAAAACACGGTAAATATAACAAAAAATTAAAATGTAAATTAGGATTACCAGCAACCGGTCGTAATTTTGCGTGTTTTAAACATTTTAAAACACGTTGCTACTGACAACGTGTCTAACGAAATCTTTCAAACACGTTACTACTAACGACGTAAACTAATGATAACATGTTATTAAACAGTCGTTTTACAAACTTAAAACTGCCAACTAAAAGTCAATTTTACACACTGTAGATACAAAAATAGCTCATTCTTGTTGCAATTTTAAATTAACTAAATTTCTCGCTTAACTGTAAAACAAATGAAAAATATTTATTGTATCTCTAAATTTTTTTTTTAAATGATAAAAAGTGTTACGATGAGTAGAATTTTGTTAGAAATCAATAATAAAAAAGTTTCCCATCTGTTGCATATTTTTTTGTAAAAACACTGTTTATAAAAAAATTTAAAATCTGGTGGGTTGGCATGCTTGAGAGTTTTAGAGACAGTGTAACATCCGTTATCAGTTCTTCGTGCACTTAATGTTCATGATCGTGTAATTTAAAGTGTACTTTAGTATTTATTAATCTTGAATTTGTGTTCGTATTTTTTCTGTCACTTGCGTATCTGCAAAAACTGACTCGCGTAACCTCCTGGAGTACGCGTACCCCAATTTGAAGACCACTGGTATAGAGAACTACTTTCTTATTCTTAGAACCAGTTATAAGCAGTAGGCAAATAAATTAATTGTTCAGCCTGACGGCTAAAAAACAACAATTTGTTTTAGTATTGTCAATAACGCCATGTACTTTCCATCTGAATATTATTAATTCTCAATATTATATTTGAAGTTGGGAAGCGTGATTATTAATAGTCGCGTCTTCTCCACAAATCCATAACCTTTTTTTAAATCACAAAAATTCCTTGGAATCTTAGAAATCAATTTTCTATATTACATAACTGTTTTTTGTACGATTAACTTGATAAGAGGCTTCCACGAATGGGGCCCCCAATTAATCCACTGCGAGTTCCGGTTCAATGGGATTGCCGGGAACTGCGACTTAATAACCCTAACTTGGGTTCAGTTAGTTGTTGGAGTGAAACAAGACTTAACAAACACGAGTATATTGAGTAACAACGATTACAAACGTCACTGATGGACCGATGGTTTTTTACAAAAGCTTAAACTGTTGTGACACGCTTGGATTGGCCACGCGAAAATAGCGAATTGCGCGTAACCGTAACACAAAACAACCTGGAAACGACTTTACCAGGGAGTTAGACCGAAACGCAAACTAGCACAAAGCATAGCTGAACTTGCTTCCTCGAGGCTCTGAATCTAACTAACTCTGAATTTACAACGAGCCGAACTCGCCAATTCAAGGAGGGGCAAGCTCAAACACTATTGGCTGAGGCGATCCTGCGTAGCCAATCGGAGCGTCGCACGTTATTTAGGAAAAATGCTTATTCTAAGAAGCCTTAATGCTAAGCTCTCTCAATGAGGCAATTGAACGAAATCCATAAACCCATGATTCCCAAATATGCTAAGTCGGCTTAAGTTCTAGTAGAAAATGTATCCATCCGCTTAAAAGCCATTAAGAGAAGCTTACAAATTCCTTTCCAACATTAACAGAGGCAAACAAATACGGCAAGATGCAAATTTGACTTTACCACGACCTTTGAATGAGATAAAACAGTTATGACTTGAATTACATGATTAATTATAATCAAGAAGGTTTTGATGCACGCATCTGTGTGAATCAAACAATAACTTTGTGACTCTGTGAGGCTAACGGAAAGTGAAAGTAAAGAAATAGAAACGAGAAAATCTGGATTTTCTTTTCATAGCTTACAAGCGTTTTCATTCTCAATAAATTCACTCAGCTGAACTTTGGTAACACATAATTAATACAATTTCTATTGTATTTTATGAATTACAGTAGTTATAAACAGTCGGGGTCTCCTCCACAGCACAGAGAAACGTTAGTAGGTTAGTACCCTAACCACTTAAACATCTAGGGATTTAAAACTATAATACTTTGTTTCGGTTAGATTCGATAACGCTATAACAATTACAATTTACGGCTCAAAATGAAGTGTCATCTGCTCTAGGAATTTCAAGCAGTTTCCAGGCGGTCTTACTCTTACTCATGCATAGGATTTGCTTTGGAAAACTTGCTTTAGCGGTTGTTTGCAGAAAAGATAGAAACTTGCCGTAAATTAGGTATGTTAGTGTATAAATAAATTATGATATCCGATTCTACTTACATATCCACTTGACATTTTTAAAAATAGCTAATGCAAAAAAGTTTTTTCAAAATAGGGTCAAACCACCCTAGGCTCCCCTATTATGACAGTACTTACATTATTTTATTTTCATTGGAATTGCCAACTAAAACTGTTACTTCTGCTTTTGCTTATTTCTCTTCATAGTCTTTATTTATAATGTACTTCTAGATTATTACTCTAAAACTCAATAAATAAAATAAAAAGTTCCTGGCGCTTAAATATTTTATTGTAATTTAAAGACCAACAAAAATATTTTTCCTATCATACCTTAAAAACGTCAGACATTCACACATAATTTATTCTATATATTTGCAAATAATAACCAACTCACAATATATACAATAAAATAGCTACAGACACAATCTAGATTTTTAAGTTTACAGCCTTTATCATGTGAACATACATATGCCTATTTACAGAAGATAGCTGCGCTGCTTTATAATCACACTCCGTGCATTCGAATGGCTTCTCCCCAGTATGTGTTCTTGTATGATTTTCAAACTTAGATTTATCTTTTGTTTTGTAATCACACATCAAACATTCATAAGGCTTCTTCCCCGTGTGCATATTTTGATGGAAATCAAACCTCTTCTCACTTTTAGTCTTAAACATGCAAAAGCCGCACTGCAGCTCCTTTAACTCCTTGTGCACTTTTAAATGACGATTTAAGCACGGTTTATCAGCAGTTCTGAAATCACACGACTCGCACTTAAAGGGCAACTCGTCATCATGCTGCCTTGCCATGTGCATTTTCAACTGCGTGTTATCAATAGTACTAAACTCGCATATGGCACATTTGTAGGGCCGCTCTCCCGTGTGCAGTCGCGCGTGTCTCTCCAATGCCACCTTCTTTCTGGCACGGTAATCACACCAACTGCATGAGAACGGCTTCTCTCCAGTATGAGTCCTCATGTGTTCCTTCAAATGACTAGACTTTTTTGTACTATAATTGCACTCAGTGCATTTAAACGGCCATTCACTAGTATGATCAGCCATGTGCAAAGCCAGCTTTGACCTGTCGTCAAAAATTAACGCACACTCACTACAGGGGTACGGCTTGTCTGCTTTATGTGTTGCTAAATGTCTCGTTAAGGCAACTTTTTTCTTTGCTTTGTAGTCGCAAAAATTGCAGGAAAAGGGTTTTTCACCAGTGTGAATCCTCAGGTGCTCTTTTAAGTGGTTGGATCTTTTGGCGCTGTACGAACATACCGGGCATTTGTAGGGACGACCTCCTGAATGTTCCAACTTATGAGCTCTGACCAAGTCCTTGTTTTCGGAACTAAAATCACATTCCTCACAGGTGTACACCTTTATGCGAGTATGAATTGCTATGTGCCTCTTCAGGCCGGTCTTCTTTTTGGCTTTGTAGTTGCAACAGGGGCACGTGTACGGTCGTTCTCCAGTATGGATCCTCATGTGTTCCATCAAATGGCTTCCCTTTTTTGCAACGTAGTCGCATACAGAACAGTTTAAAGATTTTTTCATTTTCTTATAAACTCGCTTGCTGACAGAACCTAGGAACGGCTGCACCACATGCAAATTTAGATTGTCCACTAACTGGGAGCTTTCGTCACTGTCGGATGAAGAAAAGCTCTCTTCTTTTAGAAGGATTTCTACTCTGGTTGGTTGCTTCCTATTGTCCGCGTTATTTGCACCGATTGAGTTGTTCAGTGGATCGGCCACAACATTGGAATCGATAGTGACAGCATAATCAGCTTTTATATCTACACGTTCCACACTGTAATCAGTGTGATCTTCCATTTTGTTTTATCTTTTTCAGCCCTGTAAAAGTGTTTGCATTTTTCTAGAACTGGAATTTGAAATGACCAAAATTCTAACCTCTAATTTATACGTTTCGCCGGAAGCTTCGTAGGACTGCTAATAATATTCCGCTAGTAAATTCCTCCATTAACTGTATTCTCTTGAGAGACGGGCAATTTTTATACGAGATTTGCCCATTCTAAATTGATAAATCAGAACCTCTCTTCCATTTCTTTAAGAACAAAAGACCTACTGCAGAAATGAAGGTAGGATTTGGGCTCCTGGGGTCAAGATAGGGAATACATATGAACTACCGATTCGAGAGCTAGTAATATAAGAGGGAGGCTGCACAATTCAGAACCGCTCGAGGAGCTTCAACTTAAAGTAAACTACACCAATAAATTAACAATTGCAAATCGAATTGTAGTATTAGCAGAGACAAATATTTTGCGCAAATATACAACAATACCAAGAATATGCACAAAGCTTAAAATGCGTAATTTAGGTGCCATACAATGTTATTACACCCTAGAAATAAAAACTATTATTGTTAATATGTGTAATAACAACGCTTTTTGTCTATTCATTTTTATTGTATTAAAATAATTATTATTATAAACAATAAATTAATTAAATTATTTAAAAAATCAATTTTATTTTCCTCTTAGATTTTTTTCTAGATCAATGAAGAAGAACTAACACGTTTTCCAAGCGGACCGACAGAAAAACGACGGCGGGCGCCGTCGGCGTCCAATTCTGCTTGATTTTACTAGTGCGATTTGGGATACTGGTGTCAGCTCGTATTTTTGCAATAAATTAAGATAGCACCTTGAAATTTTGCACAAGCAATCTGGGGGCGGTCCTCTAACAAACGAGTCCGGTTTGGAAGCCCTACGCCGCTTCTAAGGAGCGGCGTCGCGGCGCTAAAATCGGATTTTTTTCATCGAGAATTTTATTCACGAAATTACATATTTAGGTCAAGGATAACATACTAACACGTTTCCTCAGCGGGCAGGCCCAAAAACGACGACAGGCGCCGTCGGCGTCCAATTCTGCTTGATTTTACTAGTGCGATTTGGGATACTGGTGTCAGCTCGTATTTTTGCAATAAATTAAGATAGCACCTTGAAATTTTGCACAAGCAATCTGGGGGCGGTCCTCTAACAAACGAGTCTGGTTTGGAAGCCCTACGCCGCTCCCAAGGAGCGGCGTCGCGGCGCTAAAATCGGATTTTTTTCATCGAGAATTTTATTTACGAAATTACATATTTAGGTCAAGGATAACATACTAAAACGTTTCCTAAGCGGGCAGGCCCAAAAACGACGACAGGCGCCGTCGGCGTCCAATTCTGCTTGATTTTACTAGTACGGTTTGGGATACTGGGGTCAACTCGTATTTTTTTGCAATAAATTAAGATAGCACCTTGAAATTTTGCACAAGCAATCTGGGGGCGGTCCTCTAACAAACGAGTCTGGTTTGGAAGCCCTACGCCGCTGCCAAGGAGCGGCGTCGCGGCGCTAAAATCGGATTTTTTTCATCGAGAATTTTATTCACGAAATTACATATTTAGGTCAAGGATAACATACTAAAACGTTTCCTAAGCGGGCAGGCCCAAAAACGACGACAGGCGCCGTCGGCGTCCAATTCTGCTTGATTTTACTAGTACGGTTTGGGATACTGGGGTCAACTCGTATTTTTTTGCAATAAATTAAGATAGCACCTTGAAATTTTGTACAAGCAATCTGGGGGCGGTCCTCTAACAAACGAGTCCGGTTTGGAAGCCCTACGCGCTAAAATCGGATTTTTTTCATCGAGAATTTTATTCACGAAATTACATATTTAGGTCAAGGATAACATACTAAAACGTTTCCTAAGCGGGCAGGCCCAAAAACGACGACAGGCGCCGTCGGCGTCCAATTCTGCTTGATTTTACTAGTGCGATTTGGGATACTGGTGTCAGCTCGTATTTTTGCAATAAATTAAGATAGCACCTTGAAATTTTGCACAAGCAATCTGGGGGCGGTCCTCTAACAAACGAGTCCGGTTTGGAAGCCCTACGCCGCTTCCAAGGAGCGGCGTCGCGGCGCTAAAATCGGATTTTTTTTATCGAGAATTTTATTCACGAAATTACATATTTAGGTCAAGGATAACATACTAACACGTTTCCTAAGCGGGCAGGCCCAAAAACGACGACAGGCGCCGTCGGCGTCCAATTCTGCTTGATTTTACTAGTACGGTTTGGGATACTGGGGTCAACTCGTATTTTTTTGCAATAAATTAAGATAGCACCTTGAAATTTTGGACAAGCAATCTGGGGGCGGTCCTCTAACAAACGAGTCCGGTTTGGAAGCCCTACGCCGCTTCCAAGGAGCGGCGTCGCGGCGCTAAAATCGGATTTTTTTCATCGAGAATTTTATTCACGAAATTACACATTTAGGTCAAGGATAACATACTAAAACGTTTCCTAAGCGGGCAGGCCCAAAAACGACGACAGGCGCCGTCGGCGTCCAATTCTGGTTGATTTTACTAGTGCGATTTGGGATACTGGGGTTGACTCGTATTTTTTTGCAATAAATTAAGATAGCACCTTGAAATTTTGCACAAGCAATCTGGGGGCGGTCCTCTAACAAAAAAAATACGAGTCGACCCCAGTATCCCAAACCGTACTAGTAAAATCAAGCAGAATTGGACGCCGACGGCGCCTGTCGTCGTTTTTGGGCCTGCCCGCTTAGGAAACGTTTTAGTATGTTATCCTTGACCTAGATATGTAATTTCGTGAAAAAAATTCTCGATGAAAAAAATCCGATTTTAGCGCCGCGACGCCGCTCCTTGGGAGCGGCGTAGGGCTTCCAAACCGGACTCGTTTGTTAGAAGACCGCCCCCAGATGGCTTGTGCAAAATTTCAAGGTGCTATCTTAATTTATTGCAAAAATACGAGCTGACACCAGTATCCCAAATCGCACTAGTAAAATCAAGCAGAATTGGATGCCGACGGCGCCCGCCGTCGTTTTTCTGTCGGTCCGCTTGGAAAACGTGTTAGTTCTTCTTCATTGATCTAGAAAAAAATCTAAGAGGAAAATAAAAATGATTTTTTAAATAATTTAATTAATTTATTGTTTATAATAATAATTATTTTAATACAATAAAAATGAATAGACAAAAAGCGTTGTTATTACACATATTAACAATAATAGTTTTTATTTCTAGGGTGTAATAACATTGTATGGCACCTAAATTACGCATTTTAAGCTTTGTGCATATTCTTGGTATTGTTGTATATTTGCGCAAAATATTTGTCTCTGCTAATACTACAATTCGACTTGCAATTGTTAATTTATTGGTGTAGTTTACTTTAAGTTGAAGCTCTTCGAGCGGTTCAGAATTGTGCAGCCTCCCTCTTATATTACTAGCTCTCGAATCGGTAGTTCATATGTATTCCCTATCTTGACCCCAGGAGCCCAAATCCTACCCAAAACTGCTAATATTGTTACATATTTTTTTCTAATCTATTCAGTTTTGCCATATATTGCAGAGGCTTATATTTAGTTAACTTTCAGATATACAACATCGTAACTAACCAAATACTAGTTCAAATAAACTGTATACAAAACCTTAGCACAAATTACGACTATTACGAGGCGCGTTCACAAAGTAAGTGCCATTTAAGATTGCACAATAGGAATATAACTAGCAACCAGTGAGACAAATGTCTCATTTAATAAAACAAAAAAGACCGTTTTTCAAATAGAACGCGTATTAAATAAAAACAATAATATTTTTTAAAATATTTTATTTTCTCGAAAACCGGAAGTGTCACTGGACTGAAATTCGGTTCCGGATCTGACATGACCATTCCAAACATATAACTTTCATAACTTTTTTCTCTATCTCTTACGGTTTGGCTGCTGAAACAGCGTCCCGGACGGACCAGCGTCCCGAACGGACGGAAATCACGTGATTTCTCGAAAACCGAAAGTGCCACGTGACTGAAATTCGGTTCCTGACCTGACATGACCATTCCAAACATATAACTTTACTAACTTTTTTCTCTATCTCTTACGGTTTGGCTGCTGAAACAGCGTCCCGGACGGACCAGCGTCCTGGACAAGTCTATTATATATATGTGGATATTCCATTTCTACATTGCTTATAAGAACAACATATTGATATAAAAATAGCCATTCTAAATACAGAAAAACATCTTAAATAAATCGACAGATTACGTATTGTTTTGGTATTTAACAATCAAAACCAATTACTCCGAAAACTTTATAATTTTTAAATTGGCTTCGAGCGGCTTTTCTAACATACTATATGTAAAAGGCAATCTATTCATATTTGATTATAAAATTTGATATTTTATTTACAGAAAAGTTTTCGTACAATAAGTTGTAATGGGTAATAATGTGCTTACATTGTTATTACGAGAAGTATTATTATTGTAAATGTTCTGTCATAACGAAGTTTCCAATTTCCAGTATCGGATATGGTTTTTATTTACGCACAAGAGCAATTTTGTGGAATAACCTTATATGTAACTTCAATGTATTCCGAAATAAAGATTTCGGAATACATTGAAGTTTTGATAAAATTTGGTATAAAATAAATTACTCTATCTCATATGGGTCGGGTCTCTACATCCTATTAAGTATTATTTTGACTTGTATAAAATATTGGAAATACATTTGCTATAAACTTGAATATTGAGATATTATTTTTAATAATTTAATTGTAAACTATTTGTGTAATTGATTTAACTAATGGGATCTCTACAATACAGGATATTATTTAACTATAGGAAAATTAATTCAAATATGGCGATCCATCCACACAATTCACATAACAAGTTCGTTATGAAAAGACAGTTATCCGTGATTACGTAATTAAAACGTTGCCTAGGTGACAACAATGGCCGTAAGTAAATACACGTCACAAACAAAAAAACACTCAGAGGACGCTTCATCCAGAAGTGCTCATAAAACCGACGCCACTAAGAAATTCACTAAATTCAATCTTTGGCAGCTCGTTTTTAAAACATATTGTTGAATATACAAATTTATTCTGACTAAACTTAGAGGGGTCGTTGTAGGGTTTAACTAAACTCGACAAAGACAAGTTCATACTGTTATAAATCCAGTGTGACATAATTCATTGGCAGGTTCATTAGGATGTGTATATAGAAAGATCAAATTAAAGCTTATTAAATAATTTTTTATTTACATTAAATAGTTCATTATGCAATTCACTGCCATTTATTTATTAAATTATTTATTTTTAATGAAATTGTCCTGTTTTATTATTTGATTTGAATAAAGTTTTTTAATTATAGTTTATTGGTAAAGTGATTTGATTTAAAATATTTATTTATATTTATATAAGAAAAGTTAAGTTTTTGTACCTTGTCTATCATGGTTGATTTAATAAAGATTATTTATTTAATTTAACCGACTATGTAAGCGGTGTTATCGATGAGGGTGGACAAGTAAATGTTATATACATGGACTTTGCCAAAGCTTTAACAAGGTAAACACTATTTATTATTAAAAAAACTTTATTATTTGGTTTTAGTCTGGACTTACTTAACCTATTTAAATCTTACTTGCAGAATACTTATTAGTTTGTTAAATTTAATGAAACTACCTGGCAAAAATATTCCACTCCCACTGGTGTTCCACAGGGTAGTAACCTGGGACCAGTTCTCTTTCTTATCTTCATAAATAACTTCCCATATTTTGTAAGCCACATATTCAGTCTGCTGCCGATCTAAAGATTTTCGAAGAAGTTCTAACTGCTCATGAAGCCAATCTCTTCCAACAACATCTTTTAGCAATTTCTGAAATGTGTATAACAATCTACAGTTTAATGTTAAAAAATATAAAGTCATGACTTACGCACGTAAAATCAGTTTTTCACAAAGTAAATGAAATTCGAGACAGAAGTAATTTTCAATGTCACTTAATTGAGAAAATCATATTGAAAATATTGTTACACATTAATTAAAAATCTAGGATTCTTAATGTGGGCTGACTTAGAATTAACAAACACTAAATCAATAATAATAATAAACTTTATAATAATATTGTTAGATCAAAATTAGAATTTCTATCTATTATTTCGAATCCAGGAATATTATTGTACCAATAAGAAATTGAAACAGTTCAAAATAAATTCATAAAATATTTATGATTCGATATCCACACTATGAGGAATATCATAATATTCGTTCTGATTTTGGGATTTTCAAGTTTAGCCTACAGGAGGAAGATGGCAGCAATATTTTATTATGCACAAATTAATAAATAACAGTGTGCACTGTTGCTGCCCTTGGTGAAATTGCATATTCCAACATTGGGGTGCAGACCTCGTAACCCGTTTTCTATTGCATTTTATAGAACTATCTTACGTATGAATTCATCTATGATTACGATTTTAAATATTATAAATTTAGAATTCTCAGATTCCCAGGTCAAAATTTTTAACGAATCGGTGAAATCTTTTAAAAGCAAAATAATTCAGCATTACTCTACTAAACTTTTAGTTGGATAATGCGTCTTATTACGCCTTTACGTCTTGCTGTATATCTCGCACCACACTACTTTTTTTATTTATATTGTATAATACCGTTATGTTTGTATTAGCATTATGGTTCCCGTAGGAATTAGCTATCTAACAATTAGCTCCGCCTCTAGCACTAATTTGACTATACTAAGCTGGCAGGTGGCCTGAATCTAAGTCTGTAACGAGTGTTTGATAAATTGCTTTGTTAATATTCTTTTGGACCATTATATCAAGTATATCTGATTAATACTTACTTACTTATTCTTGTTAGGCCATTGACCTCTTCTACTTCAATTTCCAAGCTTGTTCTTGAGATACTGAGGTCCACGAATCCTTCTATCTCTTTAATGGTCTTCCTCTTGGCCTTTTTCCGTGTGGTTTCTTGTTTCTGCATATTTTTGCTATTCTATAGTGTCCATGCTTTGTACATATTCGTTCCATTTTCTTCTTCTCTTCCTACTCTATTGTACTATCCTCCACGCCACATTCTTCTTTTATGTGCTGGTTATTTACTCTATCTATTTTTGTTCTTCCGATTAGTCTTCTCAGTACTTTCATTTCTTTTGTTCTGTTAGTGTCCGCCCTTTGTTTCTATGTTATAGGATAATATTGGTCTAATACAGGTTTTATACATTTTTGTCTTGCTCTTTGTATTCATGTGTGTGTTTTTCTATACTACTTCTCGTAATGCGAGTGATACGGCCGCCGCTTTATTAGTTTGTTTCATGACTTGCGTCTGTAGATCACCCTGTTATATAATGATAAGAAAATGACATTACCTGCTCCACTATTGTACATTCTATTTCTAGTTTGCATCGTATTGGTTCCTTTGCAACCGTTATACATTTAGTTTTTTCGACGTTTATTAACATGGTATACTCCTCCGCCGCTTTACTAAATTTGAATAATAGCCTTTTCCAGCAATTTTGACTTTTCACCATTAACACTATATCGTCAGTATAACCTAGTAATTTGATTACTATGTTTTATCTATTGGAAACTTTTGCGCTGGCTAGCTATTGAGACTCGAGTATATACAGGGTTAGGTTGTTACACAGTATAAATTTTACCCTTGTAGAGCAAATGCTCTATTTTAACGAATGATAGATATCCTCAAATATTTGACTGTAAATAAAACTGTTCGAATCACGGGAATCCAGCGTATTTGGAACACAAATAAACCAATAATTGATCATTTCACCTCAGGTAAATAATAACAATGCAATGCAAATAATCAAGTTGTTTGGCTAACCTGGAATGTGTTTTTCAACCTGCTCTTGTTTCTTGCTTGCTCGCCAAATGCACTTCCCGTTTTTGCAAGAAGGTGATACCATGCTCGTTATTTCTTCCTGGAGCTGTCTGTTTCTAGACCACGAACAAAGCCTTCCCCAAGTGCTGCACCTTGCTGTCTGCTTCTCGTAGCTCCTAGTCTTGTTGAATCGGGCTAGAAAGTTGACCTCGCACCGGCCCACTGTTGAAAGGGACGCCAAGCTTATACCTGCTTCCTGGCAATATTTTAGCTGCTGCTGCTTTCTTATAAACCACAAACAGGGGCTCCTCTAGAAGCTGCACTCTGCACCGAACCAAAACTTGCCAAAACTTAGCTTTGAAGACAAACACAAATAGGCGAAGCTCCAGGTTAAATTTTCTCTGGCACTGCACTAGGAAACACTACCAAATTAACCACAACTGGCCTCGGCACAATGGCGAATAAATAAAACTCAACAACTGGCACAAATAATATACTCTCATCGACGAAATTAATTAAAAAGCTTACGGCTTGGTTTCCCCAATAAACAGCCACAATTGACATTCTAGGTCGCCATAGCAACATTGTAACGTTTCTCCCAGCACGAACGCGATTTTTGAATTAGAAATTAATTCCGCGTTCTCCCATAGCGTATTTGACGTTACGTATCGGAGCATTAAATCTTTGGCTCGTGCGGCACCGATAAAATACGTCATCGCGAAAAGTCGCAGGTACACCTACTCGCCGCTCTCCCACCTAAGATGTTTGAAGCACGAGGAGAAAGCATATAAAAGCAATTTCGCGACCAGTTCACGGGGCTATTTAAGTCATTCATTCATTCCCGAGAATTTCCAGAGGTTCCTGTCCCATCTTGTTCCTGTCCCGGCCGATTACGAACTCATTCGCATTCATTGCATTTTTGAAATTCTGAACCCCCCGTTCCAAATATACCTGTACCAGTTTGAACCGAGGAGGCCGGTTTCTTGTTAATTAGCCTGAATATATTCCCATCCAGAAATCAGTTTTGAAACGAAAGCCCTTTCGAAGGACCGTTTCCTGATTTATTCATTCAAATATTATAGTCCGAAACCAGCATAAAATAATTAGCTCACTTCCCGTCTCCAGACATTTATAAATTCGCCCGGAAACTTGTTTTGAAGCGAAGACTCTTTCGAGGGACCGCTTCACACGTTTCCCATAATAATTACGCAAGCCCACCTCTCGGCGTAATTGATCCCCAAGTAAACATTAATAGATCTCATATTGCAAAAGCCCTGCATATCGCAAACTTCGTGGCCATTTGAATATGTGCTAATTATTTTAACCACAGATATTTACCTACCAGCAAGACCCCTCCAGGGAGTAGTAAGACTAAGCGACACCGTGGAAAACATCCCCCAGTGTCTGCAACCGTCTCGAGGCCATTTGTCAGTGTACCAGCTGAAATACCGAATATCGCGCACTGCACTAATACACAAGGCCGCGAACTCCGATTATTGTTGATAGATCCCTTTCATTTTTAATTTCCAAAAATTGTTACAAGCTTTATAATTAGTTTATTAGTTACTTGGTGTACAGTGACTTTATATAACACAGTGGCGACAATAGAGTGTGACTCCTTTATTGGTCGCTCGAATCGACCGCCATTAAGAGGCAAAATTTGTTGATGCTTTTGTTTGTTTATATCAAATTCGAGGTTAGCAGGTTAGGTTTTGCGTCAGTTTATGTCAAATTCGAGGCTAGCAGGTTAGATTTTGCGTCAGTTTGTGTCAAAACTGACGCAAAACCTAACCTGATAACCTCGAATTTGACATAGACTTACAGTGCCACCAACATATTATTTATACGTTGTGTAACCATGGCCATTCAAAAACGTTCAATTTATTAAAGTTAGTAGGCCATTGGCCGCCATTTTGTGGCAAATTGTGCCTATTGTCGCCACTATCTCTATCAAGATACTGTAACTTGGTGTCGCATATGACGCCATCTATGCAATCACATAACAAGTTCTCTCGGTAGGTGTTGGTCGGTAACAACTTGCCATCTGTCAGTTTATGTACATATATTTCATAATAACGTAATGCGAAGTGGAATTTGTTAATAGTAATTATCACTACTGCGTTTACAGGATGGCCAGTTAATTATTATACTTTAGCTGCCGAACAGATGGAGTCGACCAGGCAACCAAAATAACATATTACAAAGGTCACTCGATAATATTTTAACTATAATTACTAAAAGGAACAGAGATAGCGACCCTTATAATTAAACCTAATTTCAATTGGCATTAAATAACTTTTTGAGGTTATGATGCAGATATCGAGAGATAAAAAAAATGATCCTCTGCGGGCTGTGGAAATTTACACGTATGAATAATATGTTGGTGACACTGTAAGTCTATGTCAAATTCGAGGTTAGCAGGTTAGGTTTTGCGTCAGTCTGTGTCAAAACTGACGCAAAACCTAACCTGATAACCTGCAGTGTAATTTATTTGCTGAACAGAGACTACCTAGAGTACCTGTAAGACTACCGAGTAATTTTTAAAAAAACTCAATTTCAGCAGGCCATGGACGGCCTGAATCAGTTGGCAGTACTGAAATGTATTATTTGTGACGTTGTAAGTCTATGTCAAATTCGAAGCTAGCAGATTAGGTTTTGCGTCAGTTTTGACACAGACTAACGCAAAACCTAACCTGCTAACCTCGAATTTGACATTATGAAGAAGTTTTTGCCATTTCTTAGATGGGGCTTAATGAGATTTAGGAGTGTGGTAATAATTGCAGTGTTTCGACTGCAGATTGATTATTGGTTGAATACTAGATGGTTGGTTTTGGTGTTGGTTGAAATTACTTTTAAAGATGCTGACATAGCTGCTCGAACGTTCATGTGCTTTTGGTACCGCTTGCGCTTGTGGTGTTGGCTGGGGTAGTCCTGCTGCATGCATTTTGTGGTAGAGTGTCAAGATAATGTTTACAGCCCCTGTAGTTGGTCAAGTGTGCTTCTCCACAATTAACGCATTGTGGAGCTTCGCCTTATTTAAAGTTTCGCGCGTTAGTATGAGATGTGCACAGATCTTCAAAAAACGAATGCCACCCGAACTTGAATCGGGCGGCGACCTCGGAAAATAGTTTTGTAAAGGTGGGTTTAAACGGATCGTTTGGACTTATTCAGCAAGGAAACAATAAACTCTTCTTATCATTAAATGAAATGTACTTGTGTTCGTAGTTTTAAAGGACGTAACCAACAGGCATAATAAGTAATTGTTTTCTATGATAATATCGCTATTAAAAGTAATGGAAACATTGTTAACAAAAACCCGAAAATAGTAACCGTCGAATGCAAGCATGGTACTTTTGCCCGTTTAACACGGCATGTAGTGTTGTGCATTGTTATATAGGTATGATTATTTTCCTTGATATCTAATGCACCGGGGTGGTAGTTGACAATAGTTTTTTAAACGAATGTCTACTCACGATTCGGCTAGTGACGAAAGTGATCACAGCGGTCACAACGACAAGTTTAATCCATGCGTTCATGACGACTGTTTATTCGGACTGAGAGATTTTCATTAAGGCAGTTATACATAAAGAAAGCATTAATATTTAATAAAACAAACAATAAAAAAATTAATTTTGTTGAACAAAAGGTATGTGAGATATTACATGTTACATTGCCGGTTATTATTTGTGATGCCTATTTTTAAATAAAATTACGGTTCATACATTGCATTTAAAATAAACGCATTTAGACATTGGGTGGGCGTGGGCTTGTCTTTAGAAACTAATAGGTCAATATTCAAATCCTCATGGAAACGGTAAGATCGGATTGCGGGTTAAAATAAAGGCAGTGGATCAGATCCCGGCAGCCGGATGTATAAAATGACATTTACAATCCCGGCAGCCGGGATTAATTCGATTTGAACTAAAAATCCCGGCTGCCGGGACGTATAAAATACATTTAAAATCCCGGCAGCCGGGACTCGTTCAATTTCAACTAAAAATCCCGACAGTCAGTCATTTGTAATAGTTATTCACTATACAAGTGGGATAACAGCATCATTTATATATGTGTGTGTAAGTTACAAACGAGTGTGTAGCACGAGTTATATAAGCACACAAGTATGTTAATGATGCATTATCACACATGTATTGTACAAAATTTTATCTACGACTGCCTAAAATTGACAAAAGTGCATTAAGAGAAATGTCAGATCTGTCATTTTCAAAAATATTTTAGTAGGCCAATGTCATAATGTCATTCATTTGACACTATTTCAGTTACGTAATGAAGTCATTACACAACTCAGTTGCGTAATGAAACCATTACGCAACTGAGTTGTGTAATGAGCTTCATTACGTAACTGAAATAGTGTCAAATGAGTGACGTAATGAGTTACTTATCTCACTGCAGTAGATAAAAGTACTTTATATATTTTATCGTATCATTGACAATTATGGTTCCTTTATGTTAAATCTTTATTCATAATTATTAATATCATAACATTGAGAAGACAAGAATATGTTTACTTTACATAATACCGGGTGACTATCAATGATTGTGATTTTTTTTCTTAGGTTGACACTCTTTATGTTGGTGGCACTGTAAGTCTATGTCAAATTCAATGTTCCCAGGTTAGGTTTTGCGTCATTCTGTGTCAAAACTAACGCAAAATCTAACCTGCTAACCTCGAATTTGACATAGACTTACAGTGCCACCAACATAAACAGTGCCAACCAAAGAAAAAAGATCACAATCGTTTATAGTCACCCGGTATATAATATAAAGCACTTACACGAATTTTATTTACTGTTTATAACTATTAAATATATTTGATCTGAAAGTGTTTTGTAACTGTGGTCTCATTGTGTATGAATAATATAAACTGTGGACATAGGCCGACTAATTCATGCACATATTAAATTTATGTATTGTTTTTGCAAAATTAAGGATATAAAATTAATGTAAAGTAATAGAAACTTATTGCGCATACATAGTAACACTCCCTGTCTACTGCGCATGCTACTTGCTTACTGCACATACCTCCTGCCCTGCATTATTATCCTAAAAAACCTTTACAGTGTATTGTAAGTCATTCTATGTCATAATAGCTATTTATGCAACAAGTGCTAAAAGTCGACGTTTATGCGCGAGACATGAAAATTATGAAACTCAGCCTTCGGCTTCGTTTCATAATTTTCATGTCTCGCGCATAAACGACTTTTAGCACGCGTTGCATACAATATTTTATCTACGACCTTAATTTTACCGTTATTAATCCATAAATATCGATTTAAGAAAGGTTCGCATCTGCGACGCTTTTAATTTATGTCATAATGAATAGTAGCCTACGCCGCGGTGGCGATTGTTTGGCCACGCCCGTGCTGTCAAGGTGAGTTACGAAATGTAATTATTGATACTCCACATATGACTGTATTCATTACATAACGCTTTAATTATTTCAAAAACGCTTTACCTGTAACGCAAGAAGCAACTAGAATAGCTTTACAACTTCACTTGCAGTTCGAAATTGTAGTTTTGAACCTCGCTTCACTTTTAGCACATGTGCTAAAAGTAAACAGCTGATTTCTTTAAACACGGTAAACTATAAAACGTCACTTTTAGTGAAACAAGGTAGCGCTAAAAGGCCTACTTTTAGTAGTGGTCGTAGATAGAAGTATATAATATTTAAAAAATGTATTTAAATATATACTTTTTAGGGTATCCACCCTATATATTTGTGTATATCCGGTTTCTTCCTTGGTAGTAGTGTCAACTACATGTCAAATATATTTTTCATCAATCAAGTAGTTTTTCTGTTATAGCGCCGACAGACAGACAGACATACGGAAATTAACCACTTTAATTTTCCTAACCGTCATAATCTGAAACATGAAAATTCGAAAAATATTCGGAAGGTGAAATTTTACATAGATAATTATATTGGCAAAATAATATACTTATTTTATAATAATTTATAAATAGCTATTAATGTAATAATATTATGAGATTTATAATAATCGAGGACGTCGCCTGGCATCGTACAAGAAGGTTTAAATCGCATAATAATCGAGTTACATTCAAAGCTTTATCGTATCATTGACAACGATGACGTGAAAAAATCAACAATTTTGGTTGTAACTAACGCATTATTATAGTAACTAACGTATTACATATTGTAGCCAACGTATTATGTGCTACTAAATTGTTGTGAAGTTGTTGTAATGTTATGATATTAATAATTATCAATACAGATTTAACATAAAGGAACCATAATTGGCAATGATACGATAAAAAATATGAAGTAATTCTACAAATGACTGACTGCCGGGATTTTCAGTTGAAGTTGAACGAATCCCGGCTGCCGGTATTTTAAATGTAATTTTAAACATCCCGGCTGCCGGGATCGGATCCACTGCCTAAAATAAATTCACTGTGTATAATTATGTCCCCATCGATATACTATTTGCTATCTACTAGTTAAAACGCAGTGTAATGTATCATACGAAATATGCAGCGTGTATCCCACTTAAGAGTGTAACACCCTTGTATCTCTTTTAGTTTTAACCGATTCGAAAAAAAATTTCATCAAAGACACAGCACGCTATGGTCTACTTGCAGCCAAAAAAAAAACCATTCGTCACTTCAAATGCATACCCACTTGTGATACTAAAATAAATGGCAAAAATCAAATTTGGCATTTTTTATCGAAAAATTAAACTAATAAACGCCGTTCAAGATTTCCCAAAAAGCTTAGATCCTTAGTTTGATCAAAGTTAAGAAAGTCCGAAAATATCATCTCATAAAATGATTTTTTCATTTTGACTTTAATTTCAGGGGACAACTTTTACACAATTTAAAAAAATAAACAGAATACGAAAAATTAAATATGTATCATAGTAGATATACCGAGTGATTTTTAAAAATTCAATTGCAGCAGGCCCTGGATAGCTTGAATCAGTTGGCAATATTGAAATGTATTGTTGAGACATTGTAAGTCAATATTGACGCAAAACCTAACCTGCTAACTTCAAATTTGACATAGAGTTACAGTATCACCAACAATACATTTCAGTATTGCCAACTGATTCAGGCTATCCAAGACCTGCTGCAATTCAGTTTTTAAAAAATCTCTCCGTACTTTATACAATTATAGTACTACGTGTGTAGTTTCTTCAGATTAGGCAGCTTCGCTATTTCTTGCGTTTACAGAATTCTCGTGTTTTATGTTTTATCTGAAATTATAATTACAAATATAACAATGGAATAATAATATTATCTACTAAATTTCTTATTTTATGATATCCGTCTCGACTGGAAAGGAACGAAGGGTTGTCAAAAAGTGAAATCTCCTTGGGATACGATGAAAAGTCCACCTCCTAATAAATGACCCTTGGTTGTGATATGATTCAAAATCTACAAATCACAGCCTAAGATCACTTACACGCAGTTTCCGCATGATCCGAATTTCCTTGGAATCAGATGAAAAGTCCACTTCTCAATAAATGATCCCTTAGCTACGTGTGATTCAAAATCCACAAACCATAGCCAACGATCATTTATTAAAGCAAAAGACAATTTGTACTGTTAAGTGGCTTCCACTCGCCATTCGGGGCTTTATCATATCAACGATGAGATTGTGCTCGCGAGAGGTAAGTAAAGGAACGTAAAAGTTGGAAGAAATTGGTCGTTTTATATTCTATTCAGTTGAAAAATGTAATACTTATAAAAATATGGTAAAACAGAAACTTCTTTCATCCCCAAACAATTACAACTAATATCTAATTAACTACGACATTATGTTATTAGGAGTAAAACTACTTTATGTGGCGAGGCCGGACGCGTTTGACTGATGAGTGTTTAAGCGATTTAAATAAGTCCGGGCGAGGCACGTAAAGTCACCTTTACCCTGAATAGCATATGCTATTTTATTTTCAAAAGCCCAAACTAATATAAATAATTATATAGGTATTTCAAAAATTACGATTATCGAGAACTGATGTCTAAGTTATTTCCCGACAATCAAAAAGGTCCATATCAAAAATATTGTAAAGATAATCAAGTTTTGAAGTAGGTACTTTTACTTCCCCGGAGTAAAAGTAACGGATTTGCCTTGTCTGTCGGGTCACATAAGTTGTCATTTTTATCACGTTTAAAAATAATAGAACATTGTGTATCTAGGACGAAATGCTTAACATTCCCGGGCAAGTATGAATATTGTTGGGCGAGACAAATTCCGAGCCCAACAACACAGGAGTCTGGTAATGTTGCTTTTTGTCCAAGATACACATACTATTTTCCGCCGACCGATACGAGTAATTAAAAAAATTAGGAAAACGTGTCTCTTTTCAAAAAATATTCCCGCCCTAGGACGGGAATATTATTCCTGTACAGTTTTATTGTAAATTACCTAGCAACGGCTGATGCAATGAAATGTTTGACTTTGCTCAACAAAATGTTATCAGTAATGTGTCAATTCTAGTACGATTTTGCGGAAAAATTATTTCTAATCCTAGGAACTTAAAGTGTTGCATAGCAACATATACTTTTTGTGTCAGTAAGAGAAACGTCAACTTCAGTGACAGATTTTGGTATTAAAAGTAATGACTTTGAAGATCGTTGCGGATAAACAATATACTATTTTTCCAATAAAATTTATTGTAAATTTAGTTTTTGTTATCATAGTTAATTATACAGTGTGGATAATGTAAGGCTAGACACTGACAACTTAATTTACCCATGCTAGTAATAATTGTCGGTTATGAAATTACCATGAAATAATTCAGTTTCAATTAGTTTCTATAGTCACTGTGTCATTATTTTGTTTACAAACACCATGGTGACATTAACTAAATGCCCCATGTCTAAATTTGCATAATTCAGCCGTGTAGGGGAGAATGGGGCTGGTCCGGACATGGGGCACCTCCTAGGCACCAAAAAACGAAAGTTTTAAAAAATAAAAATTTAGGTAAGTTTGATGAAACTCAGTTTTTTGAATTGAGATGTTTAATAACAATAATAATCTTCGATTTAAATGTTTTAATTTTTAAAGAATATTGGTAAATAGCTTATTTCAAAATGCATCTTCAGCTGTTAATATTTCAGAGGAATGATTGTAAAGATTTTTTTTGTGATTTTTCTCGTACTCCGCTAGTAGTCCCCAACAACCCATCCAGAGGAAATGCGCCATTTTTAAATCACCCTGTATAAAACGATCAATTTCTTCAAACTTTTATGGTCGTTTACTTACCTCTCGCGAGCACAATCTCATCGTCGATATGATAAAACCCCGAACGGCGAGTGGAAGACACTTAACATTACAAATTGTCTTTTGCTTTTAAGTAAATGATCGTTGGCTATGGTTTGTGGATTTTGAATCACACGTAGCTAAGGGATCATTTATTGAGAAGTGGACTTTCCACCTGATTCCAAGGAAATTCGGATCATGCCGAAACTGGACGTAAGTGAAAGGCAGCCGACATTGCAGAAAGTTTTTTCTACCTTTGAGTAAGTGATCTTAGGCTGTAATGTGTAGATTTTGAATCATATCACAGCCAAGGCTCATTTATTAGGAGGTGGACTTTTCATCGTATCTCAAGGAGATTTCACTTTTTAAAAACCCTTAATCCTCTTCCAGCCGAGAAAGATATCATAAAATAAGAAATTTCGTATGTAATGTTGTTATTCCATTGTTATATTTGTAATTATAATTTCAGATAAAACATAAAACACGAGAATTTTGTAAACGCAAGAAGTAGCGAATCGGTCTAATCTGAAGAAACGTGTACGTTTAGTACAATTATATCAAGTATATCTACTATGATCAATATTTAATTTTTCAGCATTGTTTGACTTTTTTAATTTTGATGAAACTTTGGATCTAAGCTTTTTCGGAAATTTTCCGATAGAAAATGCCTAATTTGATCTTTTCCATTTATTTTAGTGTCGCAGGTGGGTCTGTATTTGAAGAGTGTAAATGGTTTTTGGCAGCAAGTCCTAGACCTATAGCGTGTTCTGTCTTTGATAAAAATTTGGTTCGAATCGGATAAAACTAAAAGAGATACAAAGGTGTTACACTCTTAAGTGGGATACACGCTGTATATTTCGTACAAGACATTACATTGCGTTTTAACTAGTAGATATCAAACACTATATCGATGGGGACATAATTATTACAAACAGTGAATTTATTTTAACCCGCAATATAGCCTTACCGTCTCCATGAGGATTTGATTGTTAACGTATCGGCTTCTGACACGCCACGCCCACATAATTTATAAAGCGTTTATTTTAAATACAATACATGAACCGTAATTTTATTGAAAAATAATCATCAAAAATAACAACAGGCAATGTAACGTGTAATATCTCACATACTTGCTGTAAACTGGAGTATTTACAGTCTTTGTTCAACAAAATTATTTTTTTAATTATTTTTTTTATTAAATATTAATGCTTTCTTTATTTATAACTGCCTTAATAATTTGAAATTCCGTCAATCCGAATAAAAAATCATCGTGAACGCATGTGTTAAAAAAGACAAAATGGACAATAAATGAGCTGAGAAAATAAGAATTTAAAAAAGAAAGAGAGTTAAACCAGGAATATAGAAATGAAACAAACATAAAAATGCGTACCTAGAACGTGAGAGATCTAAATGGTAAAGAAGATGAAATTATAGAAGAAATAAAGCTGCAACGGTTGGATTATTTGGGAATAACCGAAACTAAAAAGAAAGGAAAAGGAAAGGGATTGAAAGAGATGAACGATGGTTACTGGCCATATTGGTCAGGAGTAGATATTGACAAATGGAGAGCAGAAGGCGTACGCCTGCTACTGAAGCCAGAAAATTAGAAAAACCTATTAGATAAAAGTTATGAAAATGAAAGAATATTAATAGTGAAGGTAAAATTGGATAATACAAACATCACTACTCTGATCATAGCATATGGACCGAATGAAAATGCAAAGAAACAAGAAAAGGAAAAATTTTATGAAATATTACAAGCAGAGCTGGACAACACAGTGGCAAATAAAATGCTGATGGGAGACATAAATAGCAGCATCGGTAGAGATAATACAGGAATTAAAAGGTACCTAGGCCCATACGGAGAAGAAATAAAAAATGGCGATGTGGAAAGGTTAATTGACCTATGCATAAAAAACGACGTTGTCATAAAGAACACAGAGGTTAAACACAAAGACATACACAAATTCACTAGAGTAATGCTCTCGAGAAATGAAAAATGTATCATCGACTACTTTATAGTAAAAAAAAGAAAATGTCAAGACAATAAAAGATGTAAGGCAGAAAAGAGAAGCAGAAATAGGCAGTGATCATCACCTACCCATCAAGTAAATGTTAGTATATGGAAAAAACGCGAAAAAAAAAGAAAGAAAGTAGTCAAGGAGAAAATAAAGTCACAAACTAAAAGACGTGGAAATTAAAAATAAATATCAACAAACACTAGAGGAACGAACGGATTGGAAAAAATAAGGGGGGGGGGCACATGCATCAATATAAAATAGATGGAACCAATTTAAACAGAAAATTTTTATTGCAGCAAAGTAAGTATGTGGAACGTCAAAAATATCAAGCATGTACCCAAAAAAAGCAGATGGTGGTCAATAGAAATTCAAGCAACAGTAAAAGAAAAAAAATCAATGGAAAAATAGCTGCAAACAAAAGAGCAAGCAGATTGTAGGAAGCATAAAATTACCAGAGCTGAAGTCAAACATTTAATAAACGAAGCAAAAAACCAAATATGGGAAGAATTCGGACATAATATGAAGGAAAACTATTTAGAAAATAAATTATTCTACGGCACATTGTCAAAATTTAAACAAAAGGAACCACCGAGACTAAGGAGTATAAAAGACAAAGAGGAAAATGTCCTAAACACAGAAAAAGAAATAATGGACAGATGGAAACCGTATTTCGAACAACTAACAGATTTAAACTAAAGACAGGGAGATTTACTAAACGAAGAATAAAATAAACATGAGAGTAATCTGGACCCAATAACAATAGAAGAAATTACGCAGGCCATTGATAAGTTAAAACTAGGAAAAACCCCAGGCCAAGACCAAATCTCATCAGAAGTGATTAAATATATGGGAGAGAAGGCCAAAAAAGTACTCTGCGAATTACTAAATGAAATAATAAAAATCTGGTGTGATACACGCACACAACTTCCTTTTACAGTGATCTTATAATTAGCCAAAAATATGATTTAAATTTTTAAGCATTTGTCAAAAAATTTTAAAAATTACAAATTCTACAAAAACGGTACAAAATGGAGCGTTAGTTCAAGAGACAAATTTTCTCTAGAATTTTAAGTTGAATTTAAAAATGTAATAATATACCGGGTGTTCTATTTAAAATAGGAGTTAATAAAAAAAATAGAAGAAAAAACAAAATAAACCCATTTTAAAGGTATTCAACTGGAAAATCACCTATCTCACACCAATACACATTAAAAATGTAAAGTTTAAAAAAAATCGTTAGAGCCGTTTTTGAAAAAATTTAAAAAAACTGAAAAATCACAAGAGTAAACACCTACTTCCGGTTATGCGATTTTTTTCAAAAGCTATCTGTCGCATCTACATAGTACACAAAACTTATGTATGAAGTTTCAACGCCATACCTCTTCGTTTTTGAGATATTCTGTTCACAGGCAGACAGACAGACAGACAGACAGACAGACAGACCAAAGAAAAAAATGTTTTTTGGGTTCAGGGGACTCTAAAACGTGAAGATCTGTTGAAAACTTAATTTCTAATTTTTGGGGTGAATCCAATACTTCCTTTATTGTAAAAGGAAGTAAAAAGGAAAGAAATACCCAAAGACAAGAACACAGAGTAGTTCAAATTTCGACGTTTTCATAAGGAATCTCGATTATTAAGAAGATATAGAAAAATGCATCCAATACTTCCTTTATTGTAAAAGAAAGTAAAAATAATAGTAGGCTTAGTTTTATCGAAAAATTTATTTTACCCAGTTGTTCAGAATCACAAGGGTAGTATCATTGATCAAAATTTGAAATCGGGCCAACATTTTCAATGTCTTTAATATTGCATCTCTTTCTTAGCTGTTTAAATTACCCATAATTATTTATATTTTCTGTGAATTAATTTTCGTGAATTGTTATCTTTAAAAATAACATTGGTCTACTACGCAAAAAGTAAGAAAAATAACATTTTGCCTTAAAAAATATGAATTTGTAATAAAATAGAATCAAAATTAACAATTGATCCCACATATTAAATATTGTTGAAAAGAGAAAAACATTCTGTGTTTTATATAAGTTACAGTCAGAAATGATTTCTATTATACAGTGCTTTCGTAAAGCAGTGGATAAATTCGTATAATATTCAAGGAATAACTTTTGGAAAAACCACTGGAACCCGTCGATTTTCATTTTTATTTGGGCATTTTTTCAAATAAAATATATACATATCCGCGTAGGAGCTATGACCTCATCGATGTTTTGTTTAAATGGCAACCCCTTTTTTTATTACGGAATTTGAATGAACATATTTTTTTACTTAAGCTAAGGTAATTTTTGCGTATAGGTCACACGACCAAAATTAAGAAAAAAAAATAAATTTGCAATTTTACGCTTTTATCAATGACAACAATCAATAAAAAACATGTCGGTCGTTTTAGCTACTGTCAGGTAGACTACGGTGCACAATTTTTACTTTTAATTTAGTTTTTTGAAATTGTCTTTGCAATTAAATTTAGTATTTTGCCAATTTTTAAATTTTTTTCTTAATTTTTGATCATACTATACTCAAAAATCAGCTTAACGTAAGTAAAAAGATGCTTTCTTTCAAATTCCGTAATAAAAAAAGGGGTTGCTATTTAGAAAAAACATCGATGACGTCATACTTCTTACACGGATCACTCTGTATGTATAGATTTTATTTGAAAAAATGAGGAAATAAAAATAAAAATCGACGGGTGCCAGCGTTTTTTCCAAAAGTTACTCCTTAAGTTTTTAACGAATTTATCCACTACTTTACTACAGCACTGTATAACTCAAATTGATTTTTTTTAATTGACTACGCCAGTATATTTAAAAAAAAATGTGCCTGAAGAACGTAGAAATTACTTTTCTCTACGTTCATAAAAGAAAACGTTGAAAAATCAAACTTACACTCGAAAACAAAGGACGACAACCATTTTTTTTCTCGAAAAGAGATATCCATTTTTTCATATCTCCTATGAAAACATCGAAATTAATCCACGCTGTACATTCAAAGCTGAACCACTAAAGAAAAACAAATTTTATTAAAAAATTTGAAATCCGTCCCAAATTCTAATATTCAAAATCCGGAAGAGATTTCACAATCCCAATTTCGGAATTTTGTTTCGACATATTTTAAGATCTATTACCAGCCCTAGGCCCATTCTACCACTAGGATGATTCAAACTCTAAGAATTTTGCATAAACGCTCGTTTGTATTGTCTAATTATCCGTGGTAAATTATTGTTTCTGCGAACAAATTGCATTTAGTTAACTTTCACTTGCCAAAAGCCAATCAGTTTCGAGTTATTTTCGATCTAAATGGTGTTGATCTGCTTGAACATAGTTTTAGTTTAATACCTGCACGTCGCGTGAAACGTAACAGCATTCAAGTTTTACCACAGTGAGTGTGTGGTGAATCAAAGCTAATGGCTAGCGAAAGATATTTTGAAGTGCAGCGATATCGTATGCAACTGAACGGTGTGGACGATGCAGAAGATATTAAATTCTTCCCTGAAGATTTCCGTACAATCCGTGAAGTGAAATATTGTGGAACATATTTAAGTTCTAAACTATCGGAAGTTAAGCCGTCACTTTTCCATATAAAAAGTGAGCCATTAGCAGAAAAGACTCCAGTTATAATTTCTGATTCCGAGGCTGAAGACAAGGAAGAGTCAGAAGTCGTAAAGCAAGAGGAACTAATCATAAAAAGCGACCTTGCACAACAGGACTTTGTTGATCTAAGCGATAACGGTTCTACTGATGGATGCACCGAAAGGTACGTGTACTATATGTAACATGTGAGCACACGAAAATGAAATCAAGCTTGGCTTTGAAATATTTGTTTCTGTTGGTGGCACTGTAATTCTATGTCAAATTCGAGGTTAGCAGGTTAGGTTGTGCATCAGTCTGTGTCAAAACTGACGCAAAACCTAACCTGCTAACCTCGAATTTGACAAAGACTTACAGTGCCACCAACACAAACAAATATTTCAAAGCCAACCTTGATTTCATTTTCGTTTGCTCACATGTTATATTTGCCTTACTAGATCTTCGTTTGGAAAACACCATAATGGAACTAAATCCAGACAATTTTTCTGTTAAAACGACAGGGTAAATATATTAATATATATTTTTTTTCCAGTGAAGGAAATTTTTTGTACTGTGCCGAATGCGATTATAAAACCACCAAGAAAACCAGTTTAAAAAGTCACGTTAAATTCCACTCCAAACACAAGTGCTTTGTGTGTAACGTCTGCAATTACAGCACCGTAGACAAATCAAACCTCCGTGCGCATTTCAAGATTCACACTGGTGAAAAACCGTACCATTGCTCTCTGTGTGACTATAAAACCACAACGAAAGGGAGTTTAAGAGAGCATACTACCACCCATACTAAGGAAAAACTGTATAGTTGTCAACTGTGTAGCTTTCAAAGTGGCTACAAGGCCAGCATGAAAGGGCACATGAGACGCCATAGTGAGGAAAAGCCATTCCAGTGCCCCAGCTGTGATTATCGTGCTAGATGTCGGAGCACTTTAAATTGTCACATACGCACACACAGTGAGGAACGGCCTTTTCAGTGCTCCAGGTGTGAGTTTAAAGCAAAAGCCAACAGATTATTAAAGAAACATTTTCGCACCGTACACGATCGTGAGTTCATTAGTGTTGATGCCAGTGGAAAAGTACATGTAAAAAATGCACGTGGTAACTTCTATTGCTATAGTGCTCAAGCACTTCCTTTCGATTTTAACAGTTATACTAACAGTGACCGGTATCACAAAATGTTGAAGGCACAACTGGAGCAAAGACCACGTTTACCACTAGTTAACAATGGCCGGTATCGCAGTATGCCTGGGGCGCAATTGAATCAGAGACCCCGTTTGCCACTGGTTAACAGTGACCAACAACGCAGTATGTTTGGGACGCAATTGGAGCAGATACCATGTTTACCTCTGGTTAACAGTAACCAATATCGCAGTATGCTTGGAGAGCAACTGGAGCAGAGACCACGGTTACCACTGGTTAACAGTGGCCATCAACGAAGTACGCTTGGGGAACAACTGGAGCAAGCACCACGTTTACCACTGGTTATAAGTGACCAAAAACGCATTATGCTTGGGGCGCAACTGGAGCAGAGACCGCGGTTACCACTAGTTATAAGTGACCAACAACGCAGTATGCTTGGGGCACAACTGGACCAGAGACCACATTTACCATTGGTTAACAGTGACCGGTATCGCAGTATGCATGGGGCGCAACTGGAGGGCAGACCACGTTTACCACTGGTTAAGAGTGACCAACAACGCAGTATGCTGGGTGCGCTACAGGAGCAGAGACCACATTTACCATTGGTTAACAGTGACCGGTGTCGCAGTATGCATGAGGCGCAACTGGACGGCAGACCATGTTTACCACTGGTTAACAGTGGCCAGTGTCGCAGTATGTTTGGGGCAGAACTGGAGCATAGGCCACGTTTACCACTGGTACATTTTAATGGACAGAGTTCAATTGTGCACATTGATTAGTGTATTGAAATTAATTGATTTGAGTGTTTCATATAGTCAAGACCATATTTTTTATTCTTGTGTAGATAATTTAAAAATTATGAAATTCTTTGTATAAATATGTACCTATGATTTTCTGGATAATAAAACAGTTTCTAGCTATGGTTAATGTAATTGTATTAACTAAGTGAGAGAATTTTTATTGAACAATAAGAACTAATATTGAAAGATGTTTTCTATGAAAATAATTAAATCAGGTGTGTATTATGTAAAGCCTTTCAATTCAAAAAGCCATGTAAATTAGTTGTTCCAAACCTTTTATTATTTGGTGGAAAATAATTCATGATTTTCTTAAAGTTTCTGTTTCCTTTGTGGCAATTAGCATACATGATATTTCAAAAATACTCAAGAGTTAATGGCTGCCATGATAAACTCATATGTTATTATTTTGAACAGTTAAGACGGATTTTGCAGGAGCTTTGCACTTTATGAAATCAAAATAAACTATTCGATATAAAGTAGGTAGGTATGTTAACCGATCTTGTTATTATCCATGGTTTTGAATTATCTGTCCAAAGCAGTTTACATTGCTCGGATTATATTGGAAAATTTTATTGTATAGATTTTAGAAACCTTAAATAAATGAAAATATTGATAACAGTTTTTAATGCCCTAATTTTAAAATATAAACTGAAAGTGTTATAAGAGGTCGATGATACAGAAATAGTATTACAACCTTGAACTTTTCTATGTCTGTAATATTAAATATACAACTATATAACAAATCACAAGAATTACAAATTTCTACTTGTCTACCCTACTAAGTTTGAAATTATTAAACTCAGTTTATTAATTATCTATTTAAGATCTTACTAAGTACTAAAAAGCGTATCCAATGAAAAACCTTGTGTGACGATTGCCATGAATGTAATTCATAATGTAGAATCAGGAGCAAATTAAAAAAACGGCAACATTGCGTTTATCACATAAATAAAACCGGCAACCTTGTTTAGTGGAAAACTTCAAATTAGTTATGTTTTGTTTTTGAGGTTATGTTGCTTTTGTAAATTAGGACATCCTTGAAAATAATAGTTGTTTAAAATACAAGTGTATAAATAGTCTTCCTTTATTGCACGAACTGATTTACAACACGAATGAGTTTTTTAAAAGCTGTGAGTGCCATAAAGAGACTTTTTACAAGTGTGTCTTACAATGTTTTATGTACAATAATAACCTCGTACGAAAGTAAACATTTCATTTTGTATTTATTAAATTTAGGTGCAATAAAATTTTTATAACACTAGTGTAATAAAAGTTAGCTTTTTGCACTAAAATTAGTGTAGATCATAATTTCTTATTGACATTAGCGTGAAATAAATATTTTATAACAATAGCGTAATACAAGTAAAATCTTTGCACTAAAATCAGTGTAGAAGGTAGGCACTTTTTACATAATCGTAGATAAAGTATCCGATAAAACAGTCGAAAGTGTTGAGTGGGGAGGAAGTCATACAATTTATTACGGAAGCTCCAGACGATAAATTTCTTTTATCGATTTGTGAATGTTAAACAATTTCAATTAGGTACATCTAATGAGACTTTTGGGGGTTATCGTAGCGATCAGTTAGTGAAACTGTGTATTGATAATATTCACTATGTTGTTTTCGTATTGCTTATGAATGACTCTTCCAATACTATCTTTACCAATCAGATTCAGTAGAATCCCGTCTCACAAATAAGCCATAAATTTGAATGGAGTAATAGCTATTTGATACATTAGGTCGATAGCTAAGCATTTATGTCCTAACTAGTACATCACGATCCGCCAGGGCGAAGTACGTAAACCAGCGAGACCATAAACGTTAATACCGGCCGTGTGTCGTATATTTTTTTGTATCTGAACAAGAACAGGAACCATTTTTATTTTCTTAAATAATTATCCCAAACTATTTCCTTTAAAAATGCTGTGATTATTTGTGTACGTTTGGCAGTACTGAAGTATATTGTTGGTGACGCTGTATATGTCACGTTCGAGGTTAGGTTTAGCGTCAGTTTTTGCAAGACTAACGAAAAACCTAAGCTGATAACCTCGAATTTGACATCGATTGGAAGTGCCAGTAGCAATATACTTCAGTACTGCCAAATGTAGAACACGAATCACAGGCGTTGCTAAGTGTTACAGACCTAGGCCATTAAAACGTACTATTGCTACCAAAAAAACTAAGAAAAGTTCTAAATCTAGAAGCCATGAATTTGTATTAATTTGGTTGATGAAATGACTTTTTAACTGTCATGTGAATAATTCAAACCAGTCATCTGTCATATCTACTTTCAATATTACAAACTACAGTACAAAACAATTATAAAACTAGATAAATGTGCAATTTATCGAATAGTTATACCGTTTACTAAGCTATGGATGATCCCAGCTTTCGAAACAAAATTTATTCTAGGCATTATTGACAGTGACATTTTGAAATAATTTAAAATTTACTTGCATCTCATTTGCCAGTTAAAATGTTAAATTCATACAGTTAAAAAAACCTTGTCCTCGTTTTTCTTGTACCAATAGTACCTACCGAACTCATTGGTAGATAATTGCTACCAGACAAGCACAAAAAAATGGTTTATTCGTTAAACATAGTGCAGTTTGAAGACCAAATTACAGTGTACTCTTCAGTTACTGGGACCTCTGCTGCAAATTTTCTTGGAGTAATTAGAAAATATGCTGGCTTAAGACCATGTTCCTGCAATCACCGACGCTTTTTAGTGTATTACCAATGTGGAAAATGCATAAAACAACAGCTGGAAACAAACACAAAAGGAAAAGATCCACAAAAAATTGCCTCATTCCTAAATTTATAAAATTTCAAGAGTTATAGTATTCCAACCAAAAATTGGAAAGCTATTTAAAATCTAGTACACCATGAAAAGTGTAAAAGTCATGTCTAAGTTGGTTTCATACAATCAGTAAATAATATTCTGATGTCAATCAGCTTTCAAGTAATGACAGTTCATCTGTAAATTGTACCTGCAACTGTTGTGTTAAGGCATTGTAACATTGTGCATGATTTAAGTAGGTGCTAGTTGAGTTTTTAAAACCGTATAGTAGCATAGAAAATGTTGAAAAACGTATATATGTTCCAAACTTCCCATTGCATCTGTCAAATTTGAAGGTTATTATCGAAGTGTCACTGAATGACGATCAAACAGTAATTTTATGAATTAAATTACGAAGTGACTTACTGTTCTCAATGCTGGCCTGATTTTAAATAGCTTTCCAATTTCTGGTTGGAATACTATACATCGGAAACTCTTTTAGGACCGGTTTTATAATGCTAGTATTAACCAGGGTATAGTTATACCAGAAATAGGTTAGCTATTCTTAGGATAAGCTAAAGGCAGCGCTGAAACGTCAAACATTGCCATCTAGTCTAAAATTTTAGATCTGGTGACACTGATGACCAAAGTGATATAACCTCATATTCGCAGCGGTTTACGGACGTTTCGCCCCCGCCGTTTCACCCCCAGCCGTTTCGCCCCCGAACCGTTTCGCCCCCGAAGTTTTACTTCTAGCTTTAGCCAGCTTCAGCTGTTTCCAGTTGCACCACGAGGAGGTAGCTAGTAGCATTTCTGCAATCGTTTTTTTAAATTTTTTAATCCAAGAAATAAAAAGTATGTTTCAATATCAGCTCGTATGAAAAGAATTTGAAAAGAAGATTTTGAAAATCGTCAAGTTATTGATTACTTGCGTGGGATTGCGTATAGTTTTGAATTTTGAATTTGCGAATGCGACCGCAGAGCTAACCAGACGTGCGCGCCGAGCTGCAAATATGTTATTAAAAGTTTAGTTTGTTATTTACATTATTCGCAAGATGTCTACTACAAGAAGAAATCGTGGTGCACCAAGCGTTTCAGATGATAGTGGTGATAACCTGGCCCAGAAGATGGTAGATAAACTCTTAGATAGTGACTTGTTTCGGGAAAAAATGGAGAGTATCATCAGCAACTCCATAAAAACCCATTTGGGGGAAACTATTAGTAAGCGTCTAGAGGAAAAAGTTACCCAATTGGAGAAGCAGCTTGCAAAATCCGTAGCGGAATCTGATGAAATCCTTGACGGATACGAACAATATACACGGAAAAATAGCTTACGACTATTCGGGGTACCTGAAGAGCCCAATGAGGATACGGACCAAGCAGTTATCAAAATCTGCAGCGACAGACTTGGTATTGAACTTCCCGATAACGCTATTGACATAAGTCACCGTTTAAAAGGCAAAGAAGGTGGTCATCGGCCTATAATCGTTAAATTCGTTCGACGAAGCATCAAAAAGCATATATTCAGGAACAAAAGTAAGCTGAAAGGATCCAGAATAGTCATCCGGGAGGATCTTACATGGAGGAGAATGGAGCTAGTAAGATTAGCTGTGAAGAAATTTGGTCATAACGCAGTGTGGACTAACGATGGAGTAATATTTGTGAAGGTAAATAACATTATTCATAAACTTAACACTCAGGCTGAACTAAATGCGCTCTTAATAAAGTAATTTGTGCAGTTAGCCCGAATATTTCAAACGCCGTCTTAACCAAATTTTCGGTTGTCGCACGAAACAATTAAATTTTAGTTTTTAATTTCTCAAATTCGTATTTTTGTCTTTGTTTTTGTTTTGTTTTTGACATCGAAGACATATGAACACTAGCAGCATAAAAGCAGCCCACTTAAACATTTGGTCATTGTTACCAAAAATTGATTACATTCAAAACATTATCACGACCTACGACATATTTTCTTTATCAGAAACCTGGCTTTCACCAAACATAAGTAACCAAAGTTTTTCAATTCACGATTATGATTTGATACGGCAAGATCGAAATAGCCGGGGTGGCGGAGTAGCGGTTTACATAAGAAACTCTTTGAAATACAAAATAATCAATCCAAGTAATAACATTGAACAATTATGGTTTACGGTTAAAAAAAAAATTGAAACATACGTCTTTGGTGTAATCTACAGACCATCATCTACACATTATAAAACATTTGTGGATGAACTTGAAACATCATTTACATTGTGTACAACTGTCTCGGAAAAAATATTTTGCATGGGGGACATAAATATTAATTTACTAGCAAAATCAAATCCACACACTAAGTATTTTACTGAATTCTTGGAATACCTTAATTTAAGTCAACATATTTCAGAGCCAACTAGAATTACTCTAGATTCCGAATCTCTCATTGATGTCATTTTATCTTCTGATCCCTCTCTGGTTAAATATTCGGGGGTGGAGGTTAATAATGAATCTGATCACGAACTCATATATTGTACTATCGCTGCAGAGGTACCTAAGAAAACCCCTGTTGTCAGAATCTATCGAGACTTCAAACACTTTAATTTAAATGAATTTATAAATGACTTTAAGCTATTACCGTTACAACAAATATATTACGTAAATGATATTAATGCAAAAGTTGTCATATTAAATAGCAACTTAATTAAATTGTTTGATAAACATGCCCCTTGGAAAACCGTAAAAACAACAAAACCATATATGCCTTGGCTAACTGAAAACGTAAAACTCATGATAAAATTAAGAGACAAGGCAAAACTAAGATTCAAATTGTCGAAAAGTAATGTTCATTGGGAATATTATAAATCATTAAGGAATCTGACAAGCGCTAGTATTATAAATGAAAAAAGGCGTACTTTGCATATAAGATAAAAAATTGTTCAACAAACCAATGTTGGAAAGAATTTAATCACTTAAATGTTAAGAACTCACCAACATTTAAAATTCCCACAACTATGTCTGACCCAAATCGAATTAATAACTTTTTTATTGATAGTGTTCCTAAATTGCAAGTAGATGAAACTGTAAAAGAATTCTATTTAAATAACTTGAGAAGGGAAGGTGCTGTCAAATTTTGTTTTGTGTCTGTTTCTGAAGTTGAAGTCGGTCGCTATATTAGTAATATCAGAAGTAACGCGATAGGTGCAGACGGAATTAATATCAAAATGATAGCTGCGTGTTGTCACACACATAATTAACTTCTGTCTAACAGAAAGCGTTTACCCTGACATCTGGAAGCACGCTATTGTAACTCCGACACCTAAAACTAGTGATCCGGCAGAATATTCTGATCTTAGACCTATAAGCATTTTACCTACCTTCTCTAAAATTCTCGAAAAAATTATGAACAGTCAAATAATTCACTACCAAAATACAAATAACCTGCTATCAGATATACAGTCGGGATTTCGACCTGCTTATAGCTGCACCACTGAGCTGATGACTGTTACCGATAATATCCTTAAGGCAACTGACACTGGAAGATTGACAATACTTACCCTATTGGATTATAGCAAAGCATTCTACACGATTAACCACGATCTGTTGTTTGCAATACTTTAGTACGTGGGTTTTTTCCCTAAATGCAATAGATTTATTTAAAAGTTACTTTAATAAAAGAACTCAAAGTGTAAATGTGGACGGAAATCATTCCTCAGCACGAACCATATTACAAGGCGTGCCTCAAGGTTCGATTCTTGGCCCACTACTGTTTATTGTATATACTTCAAAATTTTCTGAATTTGTTGAACATAGTAAAATGCGTATGTATGCTGATGACACGCAGATTTATTGCTCATTTCTACCATTCGGGTTTGACCAGGGGATGAAAGACATCTCTAGTGACTTAAATAAAATTTTTGATTTGTCAACCAAACATTGTTTGCTTTTAAACCCGTCGAAATCCTGTGTTCTTCTGTTTGGCAGAAAAGTTGACTGCGAAAATTTAAAAGCTATAGTTCAAATTACAATCAATGGGTCAGTAATACAACTAAAAGAAAATGCCAAAAACTTGGGCCTTCTTATAGACAATAGTACAGGATACAGGACTCATATAAACTCATATAAACAAATGTATACAAAAAGCATACCTGAATCTAAAGCTTTTGTATCCACATAGATTATCTAACTAAAGATCAAAAGAAAATGCTGTGTGATGCTCTAGTGCTCTCCCAGTTCTCATACTGCTCAGAGATATACTCACCTTGCTTAGACTATGATTCAGCTGGAAGGGTACAGAGAGTTCAAAACGCTTGCTTAAGATTTATTTATTGTATTCGCAAATTTGATCATATTTCACATAAATTAATAGACGCTAAATGGCTTAACATGCACACAGACGCCTACTACATACAGCTTCATTATATAATAAAATAATTATTAATCAAAAACCACCTTACCTGCATAATAAAATACAATTCCGAACGGATGTACATAATTTAAACTTAAGACACAAGGGTCTTATTACACCACCACAGCATAAAACTGCTCTCTTTCAACGCTCGTTTCAATATAACATCAGCAATATATACAATGAAATACCATATTCGTTAAAAGAATTATCTACTACTGCCTTTAAAAAACATTACTTTAAATATATTTTAGCAAAGAATTTGTAACATGGTGTCTGCTAATATAATACATCTGGTTGTTGGTATTCATATGGCTTTGCTAGTTAACATTGTATTTAGAATTTAGTATTTTTTTTCTTAGTTAATGTAGGCATTAGTTGTATATAACTGTTTATCTATAATTTCAAGGTTCAGTTGAAAAACAGTTTAACTGAACTGAACCTTGTGATTTTGGTGTGAATAGGCTAAATATTTTTGCCAATTATGTTGTGTATAACATGTATCTTCCACCAAAATAAATACTTTATTATTATTATTATTTATTATTCCGGTTGCATGTCGAAATATAGATGTTAAAGGATATCTCTTTCTTTATATGTATCTACTAAAAACTCTAAAATTAAAACACAAACACCAACAAACAAAAACCAATAAAATTTAAAAAAAAAACTAAAATTAAAACACAAACACACAAAAAATAATAAAAAACGGTTGCAGAACCTCCTCGTGGTGCAACTGGAAACAACTAAAGCTAGCGGTAAAACTTCGGGGGCGAAACGGTTCGGGGGTGAAACGGTTAGGGGGCGAAACGGCTAGGAGCGAAACGCCGGGGGTGAAACGTCCGTACCCCGTTCGCAGCATAGTTCAGTTCGTTCTTGTATTGGGGTTTTACTGTATACTTTGGGTTAGTGCATCATGTCAAAAAACGCGATGGGAGCAAAAATTTTACAGTTGGTTTTTGTAACCTAAATCTAATACAAAATTGTCCATCGTTCAGGTCATAGAAATAATTGAATCTCTCGCTGTACGTGTTTGTTCTTCTTGGTCTTGCAATACAATTTATTATCTCCTCGTCATTACCCTATTGAAGCACACGCACAATATACTCAGCCATCATAAACAACAAAATAATATTGCTAACGGAAATTTAAATCAGGATATGCCCGACAGCCTGTCAACATGTCAAAAGTTGAGGTTAAAATATAGAGCGGCTGATCACTTATAGGTACCACAGTTAGCTCAGTGTACAACAACCGGAAAATGCCAAGTTTATGCCAATAATAGCTTACTGCTTTATTATTTACTAGCTGAAACCCGCGGCATATGCCGCATTTAAAATGTAGCACGAATTTAATAACTTTGGTTGCACTAAAGAAAGTTTTAAAAGCACGCTAGAGATTGCCAGTAAGGAAAAGTTCAAAAAATAGTAATTTATTATACAAGACGATAAAGTTAAATTTTATCCACGAGAGTGGATAGAAATAACTTTATCGTCGTGTATAATACAATATTTTTTTCTATAGCAAGAACTTTAACAATTTTAAAAGAAAATAAGGACAGTCTATCACATTTCAAAATGTCAGTAGCTAGATTGGGTTGCTACGATAATGCGCAGCTGTCATATTTAATTTAAACAAAAGTTAGAAAATTAAATTACTTTATCTATCCTTGATGTTAAAGTGCTACTTTATCTACCCTTGCTGTTAAAGTAAAACTTGAGCTTTTGTTTTGAGTTGATAAAAGCACACATTAACATGTGCTATAGAAAAAATATATTTTTAAATGGAAAGTCTCTGGAAAGCAAACGCTCGCCTCTGGAAGGCGTCCTAATTAATACGACGTTGTTGGAACGCAGTCAAAAAAAAAATCCGGAAAGAATTAATGCGCTTATGATATTATACATATGCAATGCAATGCCTGCAATCTGTGTTTCTTATCAGGTTTAAGCCGTTGAGGCGTTGAGCGTCATAAAAATATAAATGCGGTAACTCAAGTCTCCAGTTACGCCGTTACTGTTATTATTTCTTTGTCATTTTAAACTGGCATTATTATTATTATCTCTATTTACTAAATGTGTTTGAATTTAAATTGTTTTTAAATAAATTTTGACCATAAAATGTTATTTCATGTTATCAAATCTATTTTTTATCAATAGTTAAGTCATATTTATTTGCCATGTCAGTGAATTTAATTACTGTAGATTCTTTTGATGGATGACGGATGACATGACATACGATAGTCGAAATGCATTATTTGATCGTTTAAAAATAGCCCTGCGTTTTTCACGTACCGCAGCGGTCGTGCTTTTAATTTCTTATTTTACAGTACTGCAATTAAAATAATAAATAAATCGATTAAAACATTTATTTGCTTTTATTTTATATACCAATACCAATATAATACAAAATACGATTACTTTCACGTATACTACATAAAGGGCAATGCCATTTAGTATTAGGTACAGATGTTAAACCAACAAAAATCAGATGAAACCATTCCACGGAACAGTGCAAATTACAGCAAGCAATCATAGGCGTTCCATTATCAGGACCCTTACACAAACAATATACACTGTTATCTTTAGTTTGCGTGGCTACGAGAGCAGTGGTTCTTGTTTCCGTATTAGGTGTACTACTTTTATTATAAAACATTAAATTTGTACCATTAACATTTAATGACTCTTTGAATACATTCCAATCGGTATTAGCTGCAGCATCCTTAACTGCTTTATTTGTGAAATAGATGAAACCCGCGGCATATGCCGCATTTAAAATGTAGCACAAATTTAATAACTTTGGTTCCACTAAAGAAAGTTTTAAAAGCACGCTAGAGATTGGCAGTAAGAAAAAGTTCAAAAAAATATATTTTCAAATGGAAAGTCTCTGGAAAAGAAACGCTCGCCTCTGGAAGGCGTCCTAATTAATACGACGTTGTTGGTACGCAGTCAAAAAAAAATCCGGAAAGAATTAATGCTCTTATGAGATTATACAGCGTGTCCAACAAATGGCGGATTAACTCTACGGTGCGTTACTGAGGGATGCCTAATGAACCCAACCCTGGAAAAATATGAAAAAAAATTCCAAGGCCGTATTTTTCGAAATATTTCGAAATTAATAAAAATAAATCTGGCAACATTGATACTGCAACAATTTCTGAATCAAAAATGTATCCATAGTAAGTTGTTAATATGTTGGTGACACTGTAAGTCTATGTAAAATTCGAGGTTAGTAGGTTAGGTTTTGCGTCAGTCTGTGTCAAAACTGACACAAAACCTAACCTACTAACCTCGAATTTGACATAGACTTACAGTGCCACCAACATATTATTCATACAACAAATATTTCAATGCCAAGCTTAATTTCGTATATTATTATTGTACAAAGCTTGTTTGCCGTATTTAGTTATTGAAAAACTCAACACGAAATCAGTTTTTTAAAATACTTAAATATTGAAAACAATTTAGTTAAAATCCCAAGAATATTAAAAAAACAGATATTTTAATAAGTCCCAGATATATTTGACACTATAATTATACACTTTTATTGCGATATATTGGTAAATGTTATAATCTTTACAACTCAATTTATACTTCCTATAATGTTATATTTGCCTAAACAGATATCAAAAAATTCAAATATTGTTACACTACTTTATTTTCAATATAAGATTGATAGTAAATCCAGTGATTCAGTCACCGCCCTGGGCCGAAGTGGTTTAGAATTTTGTCTTGCCATCTTGCTTTCGGTCGTACTCGTCGTCTCTATTGAATAAAGATAGTAATTAATAACAAGTACAACAAATTGCTACAAATTTTAACATAAGTTATTACTTCTAAAGAAAAAATGGTCATTGTATTTACAGTAGTTTCTGATGATATTGTTTGTATTGGTAGAATAACAATTCAAAGGCTCCTAAATATTGCAGCATAATAATTCTGATTTACAGTAATGCTTAGTTACGAAAATACCTATTTCTTGTTGTTCTGATACCGGTCAGGAAAAAACTGTATATACACAGCAGGAGAGAACGCCATTTTTCCTTCTGTGTATTTGTAGTCCTCGGGCTTCACCCTTGGGTTACAAACTCAGACTTTAGGAAAACTTGTGCCCTTCTCTTCCTCGTTGGAACGTACTATCCATTAATGTTGCCATTGGTGATGGTAAAAAAGTAAAATTTTTAATACGTTTTATAACTAATCAAAATCTGATGGATTATACCTAAGAATTCCACATTCTTAGGTATAATCCACAATACCACATCTCGCCTGAAAATTACATCACATCTTCATAAAATATATCGAATTAAAACAATTAGAATACACTATTTAAGATTTTTCTAATTTGGTTTCATCTTCATCATTGAACGAGTAACATACGTGTCAGCAAAGGTATTTTCTCAATGATGCTGTTAAAAAGAATTTCCACGCCCTTTCTTGTAAATCGTGTCTGTGTACCCCTTCTCGAAACAGTCGCTCCATTGTTCTTTCTCCTTCTACGTCCTGGATTACATTTATCCCTTTTCGGAGTTACCATCTTGTTTTAAAGAATTTCTTTGTAAACAATATTTTTTGTATGCCGTTCACCACCTTTCATTGCTACTTTCAATCCGTTCATAGTTTTTACTCGAGAAAAAGCAACATATAATTGCCCATGTGAAAATACAGGAGTATTTAGATACAAAGCAACTTTAGTGAACGTTTGCCCCTGACTTTTATTTATTGTCATTGCAAAAGAAAGTCTAATAGGAAATTGTTTACGCTTTAATACAAACGGCAAATTGGTATCAGATGGGCATAAAGTGATACGTGGAATAAGTACATACTTTCCCTTGTTTGCCCCGCATGCAACTGAGCATCCAAGAATATACCTGCCCATATGTTGTACAATTAACCTAGTCCCATTGCACAATCCATTCTTTATATCTAAATTTCTCAATAGCATAACAATTGCACCAATTTTTAACCGCAGTTCATGAGGGGGCATACCCGCTGGTGTCAATGAGTGTAAAAACTCTGTAGGAAACTGGATCACTTCTGATTCTTCACACTCAGCTTCATCAATGCTCATGTAAATTTGTTCTTCTCCAGTAAGTAATTTGAGTACTTTGTTGTTAATGTCGAGCGAGTCAATGTTTTTCGGCGTCAAAATCACTTTGTCACAAAGACTATCTGCATTGTCTGGAAGAATCTCTTTACCATATACGTCCTCAATTAAATTGCCAGTACTAATACACTGCTGCGGTATTGGAATTTTTTCATCTTTATCAGTTTGTATTTTACCATCACCTATAATAATAAATTTGTAAACGTAAACAGATTTACTTTTGGCGCCTAACATACAATACATAATTGTTTTTAATTTAAAAATAATTTCAAATTTAAAAAAGCCTAGGTATTTATTTTCCTTTGTTTAATAATTATTCATGCCACCTGTAGTAAACTAACAACTTACCTATATCTAAAAGTAATGTTGACCACATGTCTTCTCCTGCTGCCCTCATATTTGTTATTAGCTTTATGACTTTAAAATGTGCCCATAATGACGATTTCTTTAAACATGCATCAATACAATCTGACCTTGTTCCACGATAGACAACAGGAAGTACTTGGCGAAAGTCGCCACCCAAAATCATCAATTTTCCTCCAAAAACTTCATTATTACCCATAATGTCCTTGAGCAAAATGTTTACAGCTTCTAACGCATATTTTGGTGCCATCGGAGCTTCATCCCAAATAATAACTGTACTACTTTGTAATATGCTTGCTGCGGGAGTGTTCATTTTCATTGTAGAAAGAAATGACGTTTTGTTAATTGGTACAGGAAGTTTAAATCGATTGTGAACTGTACATCCATCAAGCAGTAATGTAGCGGCAATACCAGACCAGGCTACGTTTAAAACAGCTACACCTCTACCTTTACATATGTGATTTATAGTAGTATATAAATACGTTTTGCCCGATCCCCCTGGTCCATCGATAAAAATACATTTTGCTGATCGTGATGAATGTTCTAAGAGATGGACTATTTCATCACAGGCAGCTTTTTGAATGGGATTCAGGGTTCTGTACATACTTTCCCCTTCAGCTTGGTGGTTTTGAGAATTGTCAACGACGGCAATGTGTGGCTGAATTTGTGGAAGTGGTATAAAATCCGAAAGTTTTCGACCACAAACTTTCATTGAATCATCGATGGCATAGTAAGCGGTAGCCTCTGATTCTTCTATAGACAAACTTCTGCGGAAGTCTTCAGATAATGCAGCTTTAAATTCTTGCCACAATTGTAAAGCATTTGATACGTTGCAAAATAAAAGTAATGTTGCAAATACATTCCTCAGTTGTGAAGGAAGCTGAAAATGTACAACTTCTGCTAAACATCGTGCATATTCTCGATCATCAAGTAATAAACCGGCTTCTTTGGCAGCTTCAAGGAATGTATCGTAAACTTGGCCATTAATGGTTTTCAAATCATCAAATGATGTAGCTCCTTTTACGTGTAGTAACAATAATCGCATATGGTATCTCTCAACATCCTGGGGCCCAACAGTATACATTCTACCGATTTCCTTAGCAAATCGTTTGCGTCTATTCCAGGTGGTGGTAGGTAGCTTTATTGAAAACAAAATGTTCTGGAATTTCCCGGTAATACAAAGTACGCGAATCAATCATATTATCTTCAGGTTGGTAACCATTTTGGAATATTTCTTCACATAATTTATTTAACTTAAACCATGCTGTCAGAGTGGAATTTTTTGAATGCGCCCGATCTACTGCATCTTGAACATTACCCTCAACAAAGCATATATTTTGATGATTAGGAAGGTGTACAGCAAGACGATAAATGGTGTGCGAGCGATTTTGCATATCGAATCCAAAAATTCTCCACGATGCCTCTGGAGCGCTTACATAGCGTGCGTCTAAATGTGCAGTTATTTCATCATAATGAATTTCACTGCTTATTCCCCCACCTTCTTCGCTTGTTTGCTTTAATTTTAAAGCAGCACGATCATGCCCCTTATAAACATATTTATACAGATATTTTACACTTTTTACACTGGAGCAGACTTCAACGTTTATGTGAGCATTATATTTTAAGGATAGATACCGATTATAAGGAACAATCCATCTGTTATCAATTATGTGGTCTTTTATCTAAAAACAAATGAAACTAATGTCACAACATAAAGCATAAATTTTACTATAATGCTACAGACATTTTGTGTCAAAAGAATTTCAATTCCCCATACAAAAAGTTAATATTCTCTGTGATTATGGATTGACCGCTACCTACTGATTATTATACCGCAATTATTGGTAACAGCAGAATTTGACAATATATGATGCCGATATAAATCATAATTATGATATTATCATAATTTAAACATTTTGTGGTTATCGTAAGTCCTGTTTCTTTTGTATATACATGGTGTTCAAAGTTAACTGTGCACTATTGCTAAGTTTAATAACATTTATTAAATCCAACCCCACTTAAAGCATCAATGGATCAACATCGGATTGCTAAGTTTGTTAGTAATGGAGCTACAATTTCGATTACAGTAGTAAATGTGCAGGACATATAATAACCACAAAATGTTTACATTGTGATCCCTGTGAGCATTCCATGTTTGACACACAAATTAATGAAAGCAATACAATATAATTATCTGTAGCCTAATAAGCCTAAAAAAATTCCTACACACCTAATGAAATTGAATGTAAGAGGTAGTAAATACTATTCACATAAATATTAATATACCTGCAAAGTATTTCCATTGGCACGTCTCTTATACTGAGGATAACCATCCACTTCAATTTTGGTTTCTTCACAAACACTTTTTGGATATCCCTTTGTGCATACACCATCTTGCATACATGGAGAAGCAGGATTTAAAGTACCACAAGGGCCATGGACCATGCACTTCTTGACTATCTCAAACAGTCGCTTATCTTCAAATGGGTTTGGAATCTCAGCTGTTACAATTCTATCTACGTCTTCTGCAGTTCGTAACTTGTCGTCTCCTAAAATGTAATTTTTGTAATTATCCCAAGTTTTTAAGAGTATCTTTATAAATACCTGCAAGAATTAAAAGCATGTGACAATGTGGTAATCCCCTCTTTTGAAATTTTGTTACACAAACATAAGCAAGTACACGTCCAAGAAGATGATTGTGTATTTTTTGTTTGAGACGGTCAAGTTTCAATTTAAATACGCGTGCAACTATATCGGGTCTATCAGATGCAGTTTTATTTGGTGCTAATTGTGTTTGTATTTCGGACCACATTGGATTGCATGAGAAAGTTAAAAAAATGTCGGGTTTACCATATTTTGCTACTATTGCCATAGCATCTTGGTAACCTTGCTGCATTGCACGAGGGCCACCAGCATAAGAAGATGGTAGTATTACACGTCGACCAACTTTAGCATTTTGATTTGCTGCCGCATTGCCAATGTAGTCCATCAACGTTTGATAGGTGTCTGCACGTAACTCCTTTTGATGAGTTCTTTCATAATTCAACCGATTCTGTTCCAGTTTCACATATGAATCAACAACATATTGTTGAAACAGTTTTCCTGAATGGTGAATTGCCGAAAACCTTTCCCGAACTGCTAATCGATATGAGTAATACTCTTTTTGCGTAACTCGAGTCCTTTTTCTAAGAGATCCCTGTTTGCAAAGGTCTAAATGCCATCCGAAAATCACCTCCAGGAAATAATAGAGGGTACGTCAATGGATCACAACTTTTGTAACGATTCGCCCAGTAGAAACGCGTTTTTCTGAATTAAAATCAATTCGCGCGTTCCAGCCTAGCGATTTCTACGTCACAAGTTTGAATTTTTCGCCTGCGCGGCCGGCTACGTCATCAAGGGATCCCTGCTCCACGTATCCCCCACTTAGAATGGCCGAGGTGATTGTTTGATGCACGAAGCCCGAAGAAAAGCTATAAAAGCCGCTTCTCGTCCGTTCCAAGGGGCAGACTTCATTGAGACTACATTCATACATCCTTGCATTCCCTCCCTACATTCCCTTCCTGTTCCTGTCTGGCCGTTTAAAGAGACTTATTCCTGTCTAAACTCCAAATCCCGATATCCAATAGTAGTTTCCCGTAGCTGCAACCGAACCCGAGGCCTTAGCGTTTTAATCATATCTAAATTTCATGCAGGACATATTCGAGACGAAGGGTTAACAGCCAAGCCGTTTCATATGTCGATCTCGTAATAATTAAATCACTAATCCCTGTTAAAACCCGGTATTAATATTTATATTACGAATTTCCTGCAAGGCATATTCGAGACGAAGGGTTAACAACCAAGCCGTTTCATATGTCGACTTCGTAATAATAAATAAATTGCTAATCCTTGTTAAAATCCTGTATAAAAATTATATTCAAAATTCTCCTGGAGGACGTTAGCCAATAACTATATCAAACTTCCCCGCAAGGCATATTCGAGACGAAGGGGTAACCACCAGGCCGTTTCATATGTCAATTAAGTAACAATAAATCTACAAACCAATATAACATTTGCCCAGTCCGGATATATTAGATTTCATGTTATAACAAGAGTCACACGTAGCTGACCTTCTGCAAGTCCCGATTAGATTGCATTTAATTTCTGTTTGACTGCAGAATCGTACTCACCGTACTTAACAGTCCCTATTGTAACCTGGAGGCTCGGCAACAACATCCTGGCCGTGGGCTGTCGTAAACCACCACAACGAAGAGGAGCTCCAGCTGGACCGGCACCGTCAACTGCCTCTTTCCGCCACCACTCACACAAGCACCACACCATATCCCCGGGAGTCGCAACGCTTTCACGGGGTTGTAAGGCGAAATACAAATATTAGAATTAACCTATATTTGCAGTTACACGCGGTTTCTTCGTCGGACTTGACGTTTGAACCCGGAAGTTGGTAGCCCTGCAAATTACTTTGGGCAAACCGGCATCCCGACCAGTGGCGTTCCGACAATTTCTCCAGAGGGCGGGCCACCGGACCTTCGATACATGGACGCAGTACGGGTTGCCGAGGCGTAAGGAACGAACAACCGAGCATCCAGCACAATTATTGAAATTTATTGTTAAATACATTTTATTTGAATCTTTACGAGGAATTCTTATGTTTGTACATATTGAACATTATAATTAAACTGTTTAACATTATCCTAGTGTTTGCTTGCTAATATTCGAGTGTATATCTGGCCGAACTAAGTTATTCTCCGACTGACAAGCTACCCGAAGGAAATTAATTAAATTCATTAGTCCTAATTAGCAGAGGGCTGGTACCGTTGCACTTTTATCCAAGTAAGAAACTTGTCGAAGACCACCCCCCCTTGCAAAGACTGTAAAACTGCGTGTCAACGGTACCTCACCATCTTCACCTACGAATACAGCAGCAATTTCATTAGCAGCAGTTGGTCCATTATATCGCCTTTGGTCCATTGTTTTTGATACATCAAAAAACATTCTGACTGATGGAGTTGATCTATTTTCTAGGAGAGCTAGTCCTTTTTCTTCCTCGATTACTTCTTTCATCATATGCAATGAAGCAACGTATGGATTTATATTAAATAAAATATCACCTCCAGGAATAGCTGATGTAAGAATAGTAGGTACTGCATTCAACTTAAATGTTCTAATGCCATCAGCGTTAGTTTGAATTTGCGATACTTCAAAGTGACGCTGCAGAAAATGAAAGCTATAAGATTGTAGATACAATTTTATTCAAAAGTACTTACCTCACATAACCGTGAAGCATTAGTCGGAGCCCAATTCTTGCTTTTGCAAAATGTAGTCCAATAATGTCGTTGTTGCAAATTTTTGGGAAATCTGAACAACGCTATTCCCTTACCTTGCTTTGTACTACAATTATCTGATGCACAGTAGACCATTATCACAGAATTCTGTACTGGTAGAACAAAGTGCTTCAGTTTCTACCAGGAATATCACTGTTCACAGTATAAATTTGCATTGTAAAACCGACCCTTAGAAGAACTTCAGAAACAGTACTGGCAAATTCTGTAAGTAATACCTATAACAACAATTAAATGTCATGGTAGATGGAAATGTCCTTCAATCGCTGAAGGTTACATCGAAAATTCGATTAAACTAGAAGTGGAGATAGCAAAAATTGTTGAATGAGACTACAACACACCCTAGTATGTCTAGCATCTATGCCTATTGGAGCCGAGATAGCATGTGGTATGTGGTATGTGGATTCTGAATCAAGAGCAAAAGTCTTTTTTCTACTCCTGTAACTAAAATGCTATTTATGGTCAGAGCCGGGCAGTAATTAATTACTTTGTAATTAAATTACTAATTAAATTCCTTTTTGTTTATTTGCCTTGGAATTGAATTACTTTTTAAAATAGGGTAATTGTAATTGGGAATTGCCATTTTTCTTAAAAAGTACTTGAAAACTACTTTTTAAAAGTAATTAATTACTACAATCAATTACTCAATTACTTTTGAGTAATTAAATTACTCTAAAGTATTTAAATTACTTTACAGGTATTTGAATTACCTGTGGTAATTAAAATTACTCGATTTAATTGAATTACTTTGTGATATTTAAATTACTGACTTACTGACCTCGGTAGGGTGCCAAATCTCCAGAGCACAAAATATAAGATAAGGTCTTATTAAGTTATATATTAAGCAAATCGCAATAGGGTTTTGCCAGAGCGATATAAGCCTAATGTATTATTTCCTCTGACATGACTAGTCGAATAACAGCAACTTTTGCATTTTGTACAACGCGTCATTGGTGCGTGTATGTAGATGCTAGATGTGATCTGTAGCTTGCAATAGTGACATTAATATTTATTGTGCAAGACGCTAAAACTATATTTGCGGTAAGTGAATTACAGATTACAATACCTACGATAAAAATATAATTTAAAATAGCTTCATTAGATGACATTGGTTCATAATAATTATTTACTCATATCAATTTGCTTGTTTTAAACGATTTACTAGCATAGGGGGGGGGTTATACTGCCGTGCAAGTGTAACAGGCATTAAGTCCAGAAAATTACGTTTTTGAGTGAGAAATTGAACTACATAGCCAAAATCCGATAACAACATTTAAACAGCGTAAAACACATAAATAAAATGTACTTAATTGCGAAATTTCATGTTTGGTTGACTCAAATATTCAGTATGCCGTATGGTATTAATACAATTTAAAAACACCGCATAAGTTTACCGCATTCTTGCATTGAACGTTTTGTAAATTATCCATTCTTTACATAATATACTATTTCCACGACCGGGAGTAGAAATCAGTTTCTAAGTTACAAAAATTGTGACAGAAATACACATTATCTGCCTATAGAGACAATATGAATACAATTAGTACCTTGGTGGAGTGGATACTCCTATAAATCAACAATTCTTTTACATGAACAACAAATATGTAACATTATACGTTCGAAAGAGGGAACAATAACATGTTTGTTTAGATCATTTTATAAAAACCTAACTTTAATTTTACAAATGGATACACAAAAAATGTTAGTGCAGCAATACCCTTATGCGACGTGAAATGTTAAATAAAGATTACTGTAATAGTATTTTTTAAATAAATTTTATGCATTTTGAGTACAAAGAATGTGGTGTAATTCACGCACACAACTTCCTTTTACAGTGATCTTATAATTAGGCAAAAATGTGATTTTTAATGTTTAAACATTTGTCAAAAATTTTTAAAACTTACAAATTCTACAGAAACCGTACAAAATAGAGCATTAGTTGAAGAGACAAATTTTCTCTAAAATTTTAAGCTGAATTCAAAAATGTAATCATAAAAGAACAAATTCTTATGTCACTAATGTCATTAATTCATTTATCATTGTTTTTACTAGATGACCATAGTTTTTGTGATCATGGCTACTTGATAATTGCCCTTCTTAATGACAACCCAAAACCTTTGATAGGCATTTTAAGGCAAACGGTTGATTTTACGCTTATGAACTAAGAGGATTCTATTTCTACGATTTTTAATTTCCTTTCAGTTAATAACCTAAAATTTAAAAAAAATTACCGATAACAAAACTTAGAGCTACAAAAAGTTTTCAGAGATAGATAAAGTGCCTCTTATAGTCAAGTCTAGTTTATGAAAATTATTCCATTAGTGCATTACATAATAGTAAGAATGTGCACCAAAATTCCAATCGCTATCTTTACATTTGTGCCAATAACTATAAAAATAAAATAAAAATTTAACTTCCGAGTCCCTATACCTTCTTACTGAAAAGACTTTATACTAAGGTATATTAGGTTTAATCGGTTTATTATAACCTAAGACATCTATGACCAATATGTGTCCTATTCTTTTTGGAACACCCTGTATAATATTTATTCTAGACTTTATTTATCAAAAAACCTCCAAAAGTGATAACTGATAAAGTATGTTGGTTACTATAGTTAACAAAACATAAAAATTAAGCATTTTTATATTACAAAAACGAATTGACGAGACACTAATGATAGTTGCAACTTGCAAGAAAGTTCTACTAAATACAACTACATATATGACAATAATTTCTATTGAGAGTAATTGAAAAAGTAATTGATGTTGTACAATTACAATCACTAAGTAATTGGTAATTGAATTACTATTTCATGTGAGTAATTGTACTCTCTGGTAATTCAATTACTTCATTGGGGCGGTAATTAATAATTAGTAATTAATTACTTTTTTAAAGTAATTTGCCCAGCTCTGTTTATGGTATATGTTTCCATGACGCTAAGTAATCTTTTAAACACACCTTCACAAGCCGTGGGTTCGTGCGTTTTAGTCACTGACTGAACTTTTTAATGGCAAAAATCAAGTTAGTTTTCAACTTTCAACAGTCAACATTGACGTTTGTCAAGCATAATTTAACCTAACATAATTATCAAAATCTTAATGAAATAATTTTATATTGTCTAAATTTGTGGTCGTATAAAAAGTATAGTATGCAACTCGTTTTATGAACTTATTAGTCACTCATTCTATTAAACACTCTCACCGCTGCGCTTCGCTTGTTATTAATAAAACGCGTAACGTTTATAAAACTTGATACATAATATACTATTATATCTGCTGCAGGATTTTCAGGAATGAATATAAACCATTGTAATTATTGCACTAGAAATTTACATATTTAAAGTGTGGAGCAATTTAATAAAGGTTCAGGAATTTCTTTGATCTTATGTTTGAGTTAATGAAGTAGGTGATATTCGTCAAGTCAATAAAGTTCAACTTTATTTACTTTGTAGACTAAAGCAGTTACTTTAGTCACTATTTTAAATAATATTTATTTATTACACACACTTAATTTGGTTCATCTATAGTTTCAGTTGGTGAAGAGTGAAGTAAGTAATGCTCATCAAGTGAATAAAGTTCGACGTTACTCACTATTCTAGATAATAGTTATTTATTTATTACACACACTTAATGGCTATTTATGTAATAAATTCGAACATGTTCGTGTTTTTCACATTCAAAGTGGAATTGTTTACCGAGACCACCAGATGGAGGTGGACAACACGTTGTGTGCGAAAAACGAATTTTATAATGTCTTAGGTCCAAGATTTCTTAAAATTTCATGAAAATCTTAATGAAATAAAATTTTCTGATTTTGGCAGTTTTATTTAATTGTATTGCTAAAATAACTGCCATTTCGAAATTTCAATGACAATAAGTGAAATGTCATCATTATGAAATAGAACTTCAAAAAGGATTAATTTAATCTCTAGTTTCTCGATGCTAAAGTAACTTTTATAAGCAGTTACCTTACTCACTCATGTGGACAATAGCTATTTATTTATTACACACAGTTAAAGTATTACTTTAATCCTTAACGGTAAAGTTAAAGAAACTCTTTAATCCTTGGGGAATAAAGCTACTTCCTGGGGATTAAAGCGTCATGCATACCTTGATTCAAAATCTGCAAAAGGCTTTACTAGGACCTTCTCTCGCAAGTGGAAGTAAAAAATTTAAAAAAGCGATGTATCTAGTGGCATTCAAACTCGGGCTTCCAGACGCGAGTCAGAGGCTTCAGCCGCTGCGCCACGATCAAACTCACACCAGATTCGCTTCTGACTGCATTATAGAGAACGCTCTACATTTGCGTCCCTCTTCAATGTTTACCCTGTATTTGTTGGGTTTTATTTTCACCAAGAGTAAAACTTGACCTATGTGCAAATTATTACTTTTATCTATTTCTCAGTTAAAGCAGGATTAAGAAACTTTTATTTTTTAAGGTGCTCACCGTGTATATATTTGATCGGTTTCGAGCTGGATAATAAATAAAATCGTAAACGGAAAAAATTGCCTCCACAAAAATTCTCATTTTGTAGCCTACGTTTGGGTTTTCTGGGAGACTTCTTCAGGGGGCGGTTTTCCGAGGGAATTTCTTCCCGAGATAGTTTTCCTAGGAGAATTTTTCCGGGCGACTTTTTTCGGAAGTGCATTTCATAATTTTAAATCAAATATTGTGTATAATATCGGATTAAACTGAGCGTTATTCCATCAGAAGAACAGAACTAAGCTTCTTTTGTAATTATCATGTCTTAAAAGCTTCTGAATGGAAATAAATCCCTAAGAATGAAGGTGGAGATCTTGTCACAATAAATATTTTGTAGTATGTACCGTAATTAAATAGTCAAATTGTTGGCGTAAATCCTTAATTGGTGTTTTTGGAGCCTCCTCAATTTGTTATATAATAGTTTCAGTTAAGACAGGTACTTTCTTTTTTGGCCTTCCAACATTTCCAGTTACTCGAAAATTGCTAACAATATGCTTTGCCAAGTTATAAAATTTCCAATAGGTAATATTTTTATTGAGATACGTCTCTCGGAATTTCACATAACAAGAAAAAATCAAATAGGCCCATTCTCCATCAACTTTAAAGGCTAAAAAGAAAACAATATTTAAGAACGATTTCAAATACAGTAAAAATAATTTTCGCAATTTGCCAAATTTGTACAGAAAAAGTATAACTATTAATTATTATGCAAATTATAAACATTTCCTTAACCTAGCAAAGATGTGACTTTTCTTTTACAGCTCGGTGGTGATAAGTTTTTTTATCACTTGATATAAATTTATCATTATTAAAATTTCAGAAATACAGCAAATATCTAATAGAAGCTAATTTCTTCATGATTTTTCTGAATCGCCCAAAAAGTATTTTTTATATCTTTATCAACTTTGTTTCTCAAGCACACATTGTCCGATAAAGTTAGCGTGTTGAGCCTCTTTTTTTCATCACTCATATTTGCAACTGCTATGGCAACATTTAGTATATCCTACCACACATGAAAATGTCTGTAAGTTTTAGTCAATTTGAGGATTATGCAAACTCGTCTTTGATTGACAATAGTATATTACGCAACTAGATTAGAAAAGTGGTATTTTACTGAACTAGTATGGCTGGTTTGAGTATGAGCGATAGCCAACCATGCGAGTTCAGTCGAACCACTTTTCTAACACGTTCCGTATACTATTTTATCACACTTCACATAGAAATGAGAGATATTAAATTTTTATATAAAAGTGGCATTAAATGTCAAAACAGGATCAAAACGAATCGTCGTTGCTATGGTGTATTGTTTTTTATGTTGTAAAATACCACTTTACTCAATGATTTTTAATATAAAAATGGAGTACGTTATCATATGAAATGCGATAAAAAACCTTTAAAGCTTTCACTAAGTGCACTGTGGTGTTCGGTATTAGCGAATAACTCGAATAAGGTGTACTAAGAAACCATTTTTGGTACTGAGAATGGATTATAGGTAGATGGTCGTTTATAAGTTTTAGTTTTAGTCAAATTTTCAAACGCAATAGAAAAATGCGAGTGAAAGAAATTTACCGGCGTTAAGACTTGTGTATTTTAGCTCCAATTGTAGAAAAATTGAAAATGGAAACAATTGTCAAGGTCAAAGGCGACCCTGACCAGGAAATGGCTTTCAAAATTGGACTCAAAGAAGTTCCAGGTATGGAGGTCTGACTGTAGTTGTAATTGAAAATAAGTAAACAGTAAAAAACTTGTATCTAGTTGTGATCATTACATGTATGTTACGTAAGTATGTTCTATTACATCAACCATCAGCACTCGGTTAAAACTGTTCAACAAATATATATATATACAACAGCGCTACAGGCCTTAAAGGCCCTTGGCTTTTTCGACTATTTCTTTCCATGCCTTTCTATCTAGTGTAACAGTTTCCCATTCTTTTATTTGCAGTTTCTTCAAATCTTCTTCTACTTCTTTCCTCCAGCTTAGCCTTGGTCTACCACGCTTGTTCCTTCCTTCCGGTTCTGATTTGTATACTTCCTTAACTGTTCTTTTGCTTTCTAATCTGTGTAAGTGACCGATCCATCTTATTCTGTTTTGCTTTATTATTTTAACTATTGTAGCGTCTTTGTAGAGGTCTTCTAATTCTTTATTTGTCCTTCTTCTCCAAATACCCCCTTCGTTTATTCCTCCATATATGAATCTTAATATTTTCCTCTCTCAACAAAGCATTACCGAAATTTAAGAAAAAACTCCTTCGGACAAATGCTTCCCGGAAAAATTGCAGCCCAAAAAACTTCTCCAAGAAAAATTCCGCCGGAAAGACCGCCCCTAGATAATCAAACCTAAACTACAAAATTACATTAACGTAGACAACAGCATTAATTCTGATAGATTTCGCATATACCTGTTCATTTTCTATGTAATTCTAGTAGCACTTGGATTTTGTATATTTTTAAAGTGTCTGTAATATGTATAATATTGCAATATAATGTAATAAAAAAAATTAGAACTCACTATAAGTCAGTTATCTTGTAATCATGGAAATGTATCTGTAAACCAGTAGTACTAGATTAATTATATCAACATTTTTTTGACTTGGGCAATATTCATACAAAGTCATCGCAAATTCAGCAGGCAAATACTAAATAAACTATGAGAGTCAAAAAAGAAGATGTTATTTTCGCAATTTTAAAAGTGAAGTGATCTATACTGTTATAAAACATGTAATCTAAATCACCGACTGTATATATAAATTAAATTTTGCTTCAACATTATTGTTTTAATAGTTATTTATGTATTAAGGGCATTATCAATAGATTATAGTACAAAAAAATGTTTAAAGCGCACTACGCGAAGCGCACGCGGTATCTATGTTTTATTTTATTTTGGTGTTCTAAATGGATAACATTCAAGAATTTTTGGGACAAACTATTACCTTAGTTAGATACATAGAATCTATCCAAGAAACTTGTGAACTGTCAAATTGCTATCAGGTTGGCGTAATCCTGTTTAAGATATTGTTGCAACTTTTATCTTTTGATCTTCTTAGCAATAAATTTACAAAGTGAGTTCGCTTGTTGGTTGACTTTATCAAAGCTATTTAAGTCAAAGTGAAGTTCTCAATTTAATAATTCTATACTTAATTTAAAGCTAATTACAATGGATAAATTCTGAAAACGAAATCGTACCGTTTTGCTAGCGAGAGAAAATGCTGCTATAATAGGTACATGAAGACAACAGTTTAAATTTAACAAAAAAATTTGCATTACAAAAGCTAGCATATTTATGTCTTACTAGTGTTTCTTGATAACCTAAATAATTGATTACAAAGTTTGTATTGGATGATCAACTATTGCTGTGAACGCATCGAAGCACGTAATTAGTCAGAAATTTGACAATTGCCATTTTAACCATTCACGTACCATAGTAACTCATAATGCCCAACAGGGTATTATGTATGCCATAATATGTGTTGTATCCCAGTTATTTAGAAACAATAATACCAGTAAAACAACATTTTGTATGCAACATTGATGTTTATATTCTCGGGCGAATTTCAAACTCTCGGGCCAGAGACCCTCGAGTTTGTAAACTTGTCACACTAGAGCGGGCATAAGCATCTTCATAATGCCCTTGGTACATACATAACTATTTCGGTATGATAACTACTACAATATCTTTTATAACGTAATATAAACAACCTTATTTTCGTAGATCAGTACAAATCGTGTTTTAAAAATTCAACCATTCAAATCTGGTGGATCATTTGGAGACGGTAAGAAGGAAGATAGAAAAAAATAAGCTTATTGCCGATTATTATTACATACATCATTTAAAAAAAAGCTATCACGAAAGATATACGTTGATGATGAAAAAGGGAAACCACTAACACTAGATAATTTACACAGTTATGCCAAAGAAAAAAATATATAAAATGGGGCGAAGTACGCTACATCAAATTATTAAAATAAAATATATACATACAGGGTGACCCGCGTAGGAGGTATGACGTCATCGATGGCAACCCTCTTTATCAATAAAAAAACATGTCCGTTGTCTTAGTTACTGTCAGGCCGACAACGGTGCACAATTTGTACATTTAATTCGCTTTTTTTTAAATTATCATTGCAATTAAATTTGACCTATACTCAAAAATTAGCTTAACGTAAGTAAAAAGATGCTTTCTTTCAAATTCCGTAATAAAAAAAAGGTGTTGCTATTTATAAAAAAACATCGATGACGTCATACCTCTTATACGGGTCACCATGTATGTATAGATTTTATTTGAAAAAGTGCGCCAATAAAACTAAAAATCGACGGGTCCGAGCGTTTTTCCAAAAGTTACTCCTTAAGTTTTTAACGAATTTATCCACTACTTAACGAAAGCACTGTATAGCTCTAATTGAATATTTTTTTTAATTGACTACGCCAGTACATTTAAAAAAAGTGCCTGAAGAACGTAGAAATTACTTTTCTCTACGTTCATAAAAGAAAAAGCTGAAAAATCGAACTTACACTTTATAACTCGAAAACAAAGGACGACAGCCAATTCTTTTTTCTCGAAAAGGGATATCCATTTTTTCATATCACCTATGAAAACATCGAAATTAACCCACGCTGTAGATTCAAATCTGAACCGCATTTTAAAATCTCAAATCCGAACCACTGAAGAAAATCAAATCTTATTCAAAAATTTGAAATCCGGCCCAAATCCTAATATTCAAAATCCGGAAGAGATTTCCCCAATTTCGGAATTTTGGTTCCACATATTTTAAGAACTATTACCAGCTCTAGGCTACACCATTCTACCACTAATATGATTTAAACTTTAAGAATTTTGCATAAATGTGCGTTTGTATTGTCTAATTATTCGTGGTAAATTATTGTTTCCGTCAACAAATTGCATTTAGTTAACTTTCACTTGCCAAAAGCCAATCAGTTTCGAGTTATGCTCGATCTACGTGGTGTTTATTGGGTTGAACATAGTTTTAGTTTAATAGCTACACGTAGCGTGAAACGTAACAACATCCAAGTTTTACCACAGTGAGTGTGTTGTGAATCAAAGCTAATGGCTATCGAAAGATATTTTGAAGTGCAGCGATATCGTATGCAACTGAACGGTGTGGAAGATGCAGAGGATATTAAATTCTTCCCTGAAGATTTCCGTACAATCCGTGAAGTGAAGTATTGTGGAACATATTTAAGTTCTAATCTATCGGAAGTTAAGCCATCACTTTTCCATACAAAAAGTGAGTCACTAGCAGAACAAAGTGGTCATAGCAACGCTCAACAGGCTGATTGTGGTAAGACTATTAAGAATGTAAGCAGTTTTAATACTAATACACTGACTCCAGTTATAATTTCTGATTTCGAGGCTGAAGACGAGAGAGAGGCACCAACTGAAGTCGTAAAGCAAGAGGAACTAATCATAAAAAGCGACCCTGCACTACAGGACTTTGTTGATCTAAGCAGTAACGGTTCGACTGATGGATGCACCGAAAGGTATGTGTATATGTATATTTGCCTTACTAGATCTTGGTGTGGAAAAGGCCATACTGGAACTAAATCCGGACAGTTCTTCTTTTTAAACGTCTTGGTAAATATATTAATATATTTTTTCCAGTGAAGGGAATTTTTTCTACTGTGCCGAATGCGATTATAAAACCACCAAGAAAACCAGTTTAAAAAGTCACGTTAAATTCCACTCCAAACACAAGTGCTTTGTGTGTAACGTCTGCAATTACAGCACCGTAGACAAATCAAACCTCCGTGCGCATTTCAAGATTCACACTGGTGAAAAACCGTACCATTGCTCTCTGTGTGACTATAAAACCACAACGAAAGTGAGTTTAAGGGAGCATACTACCACCCATACTAAGGAAAAACTGTATAGTTGTCAACTGTGTAGCTTTCAAAGTGGCTACAAGGCCAGCATGAAAGGGCACATAAGGCGCCATAGTGAGGAAAGGCCATTCCAGTGTCCCAACTGTGATTATCGTGCTAGATGTCGGAGTACTTTAAATTGTCACATACGCACACACAGTGAGGAAATGCCTTTTCAGTGCTCCAGGTGTGAGTTTAAAGCAAAAGCCAACCGAATATTAAAGAAACATTTTCGCACCGTACACGATCGTGAGTTCATTAATGTTGATGCCAGTGGAAAAGTACATGTAAAAAATGCACGTGGTAAGTTCTATTGCTATAATGCTCAAGCGCTTCCTTTCGATTTTAACAGTTATACTAACAGTGACCGGTATCACAGAATGTTGAAGGCACAACTGGAGCAAAGACCACGTTTACCACTAGTTAACAATGGCCGGTATGGCAGTATGCCACTGGTTAACAGTGACCAACAACGCAGTATGTTTGGAGCGCAATTGGAGCAGATACCGTTTTTACCACTGGTTAACAGTAACCAATATCGCAGTATGCTTGGGGAGCAACTGGAGCAGAGACCACGGTTACCACTGGTTAACAGTGACCATCAACGCTGTATGCTTGGGGAACAATTGGAGCATAGACCACAGTTACCACTCGTGAACAGTGACCAACAACGCAACATGCTTGGAACGCAACTGGAGCAGAGACCGCGGTTACCACTAATTATAAGTAACCAACAATGCAATATGCTTGGGGCGCAACTGGAGCAGATATCACGTTTACCACTGGTTAATAGTGACCAACAACGCAGTATGCTTGGTGCGCAACTGGAGCAGAGACCACGATTACCACTGGTTAGAAGTGACCAACAATGCAGTATGCTTGAGGCGCAACTGGAGCAGAGATCGCGGTTACCACTAGTGATAAGTGACCAACAACGCAGTATACTTGGGGCGCAACTGGAGCAGATATCACGTTTACCGCTGATTAACAGTGAACAACAACGCAGTATGCTTGGGGCACAACTGAAGCAGATACCACGTTTACAACTGGTTAACAGTGACCAACAACGCAGTATGCTTGGTGCGCAACTGGAGCAGAGACCACGGTTACCACTGGCTATAAGTGACCAACAACGCAGTATGCACGGGGTACAACTAAATCAGGCACCACGTTTACCACTGGTTAACAGTGACCAACAACGCAGTATGCTTGGTGCGCAACTGGAGCAGAGACCACGATTACCACTGGTTAGAAGTGACCAACAATGCAGTATGCTTGAGGCGCAACTGGAGCAGAGAGCTCGGTTACCACTAGTGATAAGTGACCAACAACGCAGTATACCTGGGGCGCAACTGGAGCAGATATCACGTTTACCGCTGATTAACAGTGAACAACAACGCAGTATGCTTGGGGCACAACTGAAGCAGATACCACGTTTACAACTGGTTAACAGTGACCAACAACGCAGTATGCTTGGGGAACAACTGGAGCAGAGAGCACGGTTACCACTCGTTAACAGTGACCAACAAAGCAGTATGCTTGGTGCGCAACTGGAGCAGAGACCACGGTTACCACTGGCTATAAGTGACCAACAACGCAGTATGCACGGGGTACAACTAAATCAGGCACCACGTTTACCACTGGTTAACAGTGACCAACAACGCAGTATGCTTGGTGCGCAACTGGAGCAGAGACCACGATTACCACTGGTTAGAAGTGACCAACAATGCAGTATGCTTGAGGCGCAACTGGAGCAGAGAGCTCGGTTACCACTAGTGATAAGTGACCAACAACGCAGTATACCTGGGGCGCAACTTGAGCAGATATCACGTTTACCGCTGATTAACAGTGAACAACAACGCAGTATGCTTGGGGCACAACTGAAGCAGATACCACGTTTACAACTGGTTAACAGTGACCAACAACGCAGTATGCTTGGGGAACAACTGGAGCAGAGAGCACGGTTACCACTCGTTAACAGTGACCAACAAAGCAGTATGCTTGGTGCGCAACTGGAGCAGAGACCACGGTTACCACTGGCTATAAGTGACCAACAACGCAGTATGCACGGGGTACAACTAAATCAGGCACCACGTTTACCACTGGTTAACAGTGACCAACAACGCAGTATGCTTGTGGCACAACTGGAGCAGAAACCACATTTACCAAGGGTTAACAGTGACCGGTATCGCAGTATGCATGGGGCTCAACTGGAGGCTAGACCATGTTTACCACTGGTTAACAGTGGCCAGTGTAGCAGTATGTTTGGGGCAGAACTGGAGCATAGGCCACGTTTACCACAGGTATATTTTAATGGACAGAGTTCAATTGTGCACATTGATTAGTGTATTGAAATTAATTGATTTAAATGTTTGATATAATCAAGACCATATTTTTTAATTTTTGTGTAGATAATTTAAAAATTATGAAATATTTTGTATAAATATGTACCTATGATTTTGTGGATAATAAACCAGTTTCTAGCTATGGTTAATGTAATTGTATTAACTAAGTGAAAGAATTTATATTGAATAATAGGAACTAATATTGGAAGATGTTTTCTAAGAAAATAATTAAATCAGGTGTGTATTATGTAAAGCCTTTCAATTCAAAAAGCCATGTAAATTAGTTGTTCCAAACCTTTTATTATTTGGTAGAAAATAATTCATGATTTTCTTAAAGTTTCTGTTTCCTTTGTGGCAATTAGCATACATGATATTTCAAAAATACTCAAGAGTTGATGGTTGCCATGATAAACTCATATGTTATTATTTAGACTATTCAACTCGCTTGTCATCTATCAAAAACTGTCCAATAAAAATACAAGATTTGACGTCTTTGAGCCAATAAAAATGAACTATATTGACAATTTTCACTAGTGAAAATAATCGACAAATTTCATTAGTGGTATAGTAAATATTTTTTGACAATTTTCACTAGTGAAAATAATCGACAATTTTCACTAGTGGTATAGTGAGTATTTTAAACGAATGTGATTTTTATTAGAAAAAGTCAATCCTAGTGTTCTGTTACTATAGAAATTGCGTAGTTTGTTGCTAGATTTACTGAAAACTAATTCGAAAAAGTAGTTTGGTTCATTGAATAGTCCCTCGAATGCCATTCTTAGTCAAAGTAAAGTAGAATATTTTTACGGTGGTATCACTCATGTCCATTGCGCTTGGGATTAGGACTCGTGCTAGCGTACTCGTCTTAATCGAACCTAAGCGCAATGGACATTCGTGATAAAACAGCAAAAATATTTGACATAACTTTGACTACTGATGGTATTATAAGTGATTATTTTGAACAGTTAAGACTGATTTTGCAGGTGCCTTGCACTTCATGAAATCAAAATAGACTATTAGATATAAAGTAGGTCGGTATGTAAATCGATTATGTTATTATTCATGAATTTGAATTATCTCTCCAAAGTACAGTTTACACTGCTCGAATGATATTGGATAATCTGATTGTATAGATTTTAGAAACCTTGAATAAATGGAAATATTGATAACAGTATTTAATGCTCTAATTTTGAAATATAAACTGAAAGTGTTATAAGATGTCGATGGTACAGAAATTTATTATATGTAGTATTGCAACCTTAAATTTTCCTATGCTTATAATATTAAATATACAACTACATAACAAATCTCAAGAATTACAAATTTCTAAGTGTCTGCCCTACTAAGTTTGAAATTATTAAACTCGGTTTAATAATTATTTATTTAAGATCTTACTAAGTACTAAAAAACGTATCCAATAAAAAAACCTTGAGTGACGATTCCCATGAACGTAATTCATAATGTAAAGTCAGAAGCAAATTAAAAAAGACGCCAACATTGCATTCCTCACATAAATAAAACCGACAACGTTATTTAGTGGAAAACGTCACATTAGTTAAGTTTTGTTTTTGAGGTTATGTTGCTTTTGTGCATTAGAACATCCTTGAAAATAATAGTTGTTTAAAATACCAGTGCAAACAGTCTTCCTTTATTGCACGAACTGATTTACAACACGAATGAGTTTTTTAAAAGCTGTGAGTGCAATGAAGAGACTTTTTACAAGTGTGTTTTATGTACAATCATAACTTCTTACGAAAGTAGGCATTTCATTTTGTATTTATTAAATTTAGGTGCAATAACATTTTTATAACACTAGTGTAATAAAAGTTAGCTTTTTGCACTAAAATTAGTGTAGATCATAGATTTCTTATTGGGGGTTATCGTAGCGATCAGTTAGTGAAACTGTGTATTGATAATATTCACTATGTTGTTTTCGTATTGCTTATGAATGACTCTTCCAATACTATCTTTACCAATCAGATTCAGTAGAATCCCGTCTCACAAATGAGCCATAAATTTGAATGGAGTAATAGCTATTTGCGACATTAGGTCGATAGCTAAGCATTTATGTCCTAACTAGTACATCACGATCCGCCGCTCCAGGGCGAAATACATGCCATAAACGCTAACACCGGCCGTGTGTCGTATTTTTTTTTGTATCTGAACAAGAACAGGAACCATTTTTATTTTATTAAATAATTATCCCAAACTATTTCCTTTAAAAATCCTATGATTATTTGTGTACGTTTGGCAGTACTGAAGTATATTGTTGGTGATGCTGTATATGACACATTCGAGGTTAGGTTTAGCGTCAGTTTTTGCAAGACTAACGATGAAATGACATTTTAACTGTCATGTGAATAATTCAAACCAGTCATCTGTCATATCTACTTTCAATATTAAAAACTACAGTACAAAACAATTATAAAACCAGATAAATGTGCAATTTATCGAATAGTTATACCGTATACTAAGCTATAAATAATCCCAGTTTTCGAAACTAAATTTATTCTAGGCATTATTGACAGTGACATTTTGAAATAATTTAAAATTTATTTACATCTCATTTGCCAGTTAAAATGTCAAATTCATACAGCTAAAAAAAACTTGTCCTCGTTTTTTTTGTACCTTAAGGAGCTACCGGACTGATTGCTAAGCTGGTAGATAATTGCTACCAGACAAGCACAAAAACTGGTTTTGTGCAATCAAGGCCATTCCAGTAATTTGATTTCTAAATTTATTCGTTAAACATCGTGCAGTGTGAAGACGAAAGTACAGTGTAATCTACACTTACTGGGACCTCTGCTGCTAATTTTCTTGGAGTAATTAGAAAATATGCTAGCATACAACCATGTTCCTGCAATCACCGACGCTTTTTGTGTATTACCAATGTGGAAAATGCATAAAGCAAACAGCTGCGATCAAACACAAAAGGAAAAGATCCACAAAAAATTGCCTCATTCCTAAATTTATAAAATTTCAAGAGTTACACCGGAAACCCTTTTAGGACCGGTTTTGTAATGCTTAACATAGAATATAATTATAAATGTTCTACCAGGTAATTTTATTCCTAGGTTAGCTATTCTTAGGATAAGCTAAAGGTAGCGCTGAAACGTTAAACATTGCCATCTAGTCTAAAATTTTAGATCTGGTGACAATTATGACCAAAGTGATATAACCTCATATTCGCAGCGTTGCATGTTGCATGGTGTTCGCAGCATAGTTCAGTTCGTTCTTGTATTGTGGTTTTACTGCATACCTTGGGTTAGTGCATCATGTCAAATAAAGGTGAAAAAAGCGAGGGGAGCAGACATTTTACAGTTGGTCTTTGTAACCTAAATCTAATAAAAAATTGTCCATCGTTTAGGTCATAGAAATAATTGAATGTGTTTGTTTTTCTTGGTCTTGCAATACAATTTATTATCTTGTCGTCATCACCCGATGGAAGCACACGCACATTATACTCAGCCATCATAAACAACAAATAATATATTGTATGTTAAGAGCTGAATGTGCATTCTTGCCGCTTGCGCATGAATATTGCTGGTTGAGGCAAAGCCGAAACCAGCACTCATGCAAAAGCGGCAAGCGCACTTTTAGCTCGAAATATACATACTATTTTTTCGACGACTGAGCATATTATTAATGGAAAATATCATATTTCATTTTATTGCAAATATTAATTGACAATCAAGTTAACATTACTCGCGCAGTCTATTAGACATGTGACGCGATTATTTCGACAAATGACGGGCATTGTCAAGGAAACGTTTCGACGTGGCTACCTATTTTGTTCACGCGGAAACCCAAAACGCTCGACGAGAAGCAAAGTGATGAAAACGCACGCTCAACCGCGAATGTCAACTTTCTGTTGTCAAATGACATTGAGAAAAATCTACTTTCGATGTCAGTTGTCGAAAAATAATATTGCTAACGGAAATTTAAATCAGGATATGTCCGACAACCTGTCAACCTGCCAAAAGTTGAAGTTACATATGGAGCAGCTGATCACTTATAGGTACCACAGTTAGCGCAGTGTACAACAACCGAAGAATGCCAAGTTTATGCCAATAATAGCTTACTGCTTTATTATTTATTCTGTACTGGTAGAACAAGGTGCTTCAGTTTCTACCAGAAATATCACTGTTCGCAGTATAAATTTGCATTGTAAAACCGGCCTTTAGAAGAATTTCAGAAACGTTACTGGCAGATTCTGGAAGTAATACCTATAACAACAAATAAATGTCATGATAGATGGAAATGTCCTTCAATCGCTGAAGGTTACATCGAAAATTCGATTAAACTAGAAGTGGAGAGAGCTAAAATTGTTGAATGAGACTACCACACACTTTAGTATGTCTAGCATAAATCAACAACAAAACTGCCCTTCTATGCCTATTGGAGCCGAGATAGCAACACAGTCTGGAATGTCGATCCTGAATCAAGAGCAAAAGTCTTTTATATCAGCTGCAGGATTTTCAAGAATGAATATAAACCATTGTAATAATTGTATTAAAAATTTTCATATTTAAAGTGTAGAGCAATTTAATAAAAGTTCAAGAATTTCTTTGATCTTATGTTTGAGTTAATGAAGTAGGTGATACTCGTTAAGTCAATAAAGTTCAACTTTATTCTCTTTGTAGACTAAAGCAGTTACTTTAGTCACTATTCTAAAAAATATTTGTTTATTACACACACTTCATTCGGTTCATCTAGTGTTTGAGTTGGTGAAGAGTGAAGTAAGTAATGCTCATCAAGTGAATAAAGTTCAACGTTACTCACTATTCTAGATAATAGTTATTTATTGATTACACACACTTAATGGCTATTTATGTAAAGTTAGAACATGGTCGTGTTTTTTACATTCAACGTGAAATTGTTTACCGAGACCACCAGATGGAGGTGAACAACACGTTGTGTGCGAAAAACGAATTTTATAACGTCTTACGTACAAGATTCCTTAAAATTTCATAAAAATCTTAATGAAATAAAATTTTCTTATTTTAGCAGTTTTATGTAATTGTGTTGCTAAAATAACTGCCATTTCGAAATTCTAATGACAATAAGTGAAATGTCATCATTATGATATAGAACTTTAAAAAGGATTAATTTAATCCTTAGTTTCTCGATACCAAAGTAACTTTTATAAGCAGTTACCTTACTCACTAATATGGACAATAGCTATTTATTTATTACACACAGTTAAAGTATTACTTTAATCCTTAACGGTAAAGTATGTATGTATGTATTATCTGTAACCTCATTTACCTTGCGGTGTCGAGGCTGGTGCTTTATGCGCTGGCATCTGGCGGTACAATGATCAACTTGCCCCGGATTTGGCATGCAGAGTTGGATCGCGCCTTTGGTGCTTGCGCAGCAACCATTGTATGAGGTGTGTGTATTGGTGATGTGTTGACCTTGTTACTCTATCTCTTAGGTCTGTGGTTCGGAGTAGAGCACAGTTAATTTGGTGCCCAACTGTAAATGGTCTCACCGAGCCCGATTCCAATCGCCAAGGCGGAAAAATTCCGACCCTCGCGGGATTCGAACCAAAAACTTGCTTAATGCAAGTCTGGCGCTTACCCAACAGCGCCACGCGGCTTCTTGAACGGTAAAGTTAAAGAAACTATTTAATCATTGGCGAATAAAGCTACTTCCTGGGGATTAATGCGTCATGCATACTTTGATTAAAAATCAGCAAAAGATTTTACTAGGACCTTCTCTCGCAAGTGGAAGTACAAAATTTGAAAAAAGCCATGTATCTAGTGGCAATCAAACTCGGGCTTCCAGACTGCATTATAGAGAACGCTCTATATTTGTGTCCCTTTTCAATGTTCACTCTGTATTTGTTAGGTTTTGTTTTCACCAAGAGTAAAACTTAACCTATGTGCCAATTATTACTTTTATCTATTTCTCAGTTAAAGCAGAATTAATTTTTTTTATTTTTTAAGGTGCTCACCGTGTATATATTTGATCTGTTTCGGGCTAGATAATAAATAAAATCGTAAACGGGAAAAATTGCCTCCATAAAAATTCTCAGTTTGGGTCTCCGGGAGACTTCTTCAGGGGGCGGTTTTCCGAGGGAATTTCTTCCCGGGATAATTTTTTAGGAGAATTTGCAATTTCCTAAATTCAAATCAAATATTGTGTATAATATGGGATTAAACTGAGCGTTTTTCGAAGGAGAAAACTAAGCTCCTTTTGTAATTATCATGTCCTAAAAGTTTCTGAATGGAATAAAATCCGTAAGAATGAAGATGGAAGTCTTGTCACAATAAATATTTTGTGGCACATACCGCAATTAAATAGTCAACTTGTTGGCGTAAACCTTTAATTGGTGTTTTTGGAGCCTCCTCAAATTGTTATATAATAGTCTCAGTTAAGACAGGTACTTTCTTTTTTGGCCTTCCAACATTTCCAGTTACTCGAAAATTGCTCACAAAATTCTTTGTCAAGTTATAAAATTTCCAATAGGTAATATTTTTATTGAGATAGGTCCCTCGGAATTTCACATAACCAGAAGAAATCAAATAGGCCCATCAGGGCCGTAACTAGGTATAGGCCGAGTAGGCTCCCGCCTACAGGCGCAAGCGACGAGGGGCGCCAAAATGACACTGAAAAAAAAGAATTTCTTTCGTACTAATAAAAAACAAATAAACAAGTACTAGTCAATTTTACAAATAAATTAATTTCTAATATTAACGATTTCAGCCCAAATAATGTTAATTATAATAATGCGAATCTGGTCGATATATTACATTGCCTTGTGCAATTTGCAAAGGAAATATTATATGTCTACCAGATTGTAACAGCGTTTATTTTATAGTTCTCACGTATAACAATCAAAACATTAGAATTATTAACTTGTTAGCTCACCGCATAGGTGGTCTTATTCTAATTATGAAAATGATTCCATTAAAAAAAAAATTTAATACAGCAGTAGCGACCAACTAACTTAAATTTTAAACAACTGTTATAGCGGGTTCACTGATTGCACATATTACAATACATATACATTCACTGCTTTGGGCTTATCGCTGGTACAGTGGCCCATTCCAACAATCAGCAGAATACCACAGACCGATTTTGAGAGCTTACTTGTTCCACTACTATGGTATTTTCTCTAGAATTTGCTCAATTTAAGACACTTCTGCGACTCTACACGATGACAGCTTTTCTAAAAAAAAACGATTATCGAAATCGGCCTGATACAAGGCTCATACTACGTTCCGACAGAAAAAGCTTCACGTTTTAAATATATTGATTACTAAAAACAGTGTGGCAGTGTGGCTGCGAATACAGAACCCTATTCTACGTTCATATGTTACTACGCATAATGTAATTATTTGTCTATATTGTATAATGTTAGCATATTGATATGTCTTTACTAGCTTTAAGCGCATCACATAGGTGGTCATATTCTAATTAAAAGAATTTTTTCATTTTTTAAAATTGCATTATCATATAAATAAAGGAGAACGATCCAAACGTGTGTGTCACGACAATTGCAGACGCGATGCCCCCATTTGCGTTTACATGCATTTCACCGTCGCACAGTGGGCTGTAACTGCATTAAGGCGGACTTACGATTTTTTTCTAAAAAATTGCATTTTTGAGTATACCAATCGACAGAACTTATTGATTATAATGAAACTTGTAACTTGTCATTTTCCGCTAAAATTAGTTTTTATATGAAAAAAATGTATTTTCTTTTTTTTTATGGAACGAAACAAAAAATGTCGTATTTCAGCCAATTGCTAGCCGATCTCGGCTTGGGACGTACTAGGCCTTATTCTATGACTGTTTTCCGATAGCTTTCGGTAAAAAACGCGCACACAGAGGTGCGATTCTGACGGATATGCAGTGTGTCCCCGGATAGGTGAAACGATTTGATAATTTTCGTTTTTTGGGGTTCAGCGCTGCTTGGTTAAAGGACAAATTTCTAACATTATTTCAGTTTTGAAAAATCAGGTATGCCTTGGAAATGCTTAAAAATCCTATTTTTCAACTATGTAAGGTAAAGTACCTTTTATGTAGGCAAATACGACAAAAAGTTATTAAGAAAGTTGTTTAGAATCAACATCCTAGGCCCCTATATCAAATTTCAAAATCCTCGCCAACTTTGATCTCTCAAATTTCTTTTTATACCCGTTTAGGTCCCAAATCAAAGAATTTTATTTTAACAAAGTTTTTTACTATGAAGTAAAAAACGTTTACAAAAATTTTTATTGGAAAAACAAATACTTTTAACAACGTTTTTTACTTCATAGTAAAAAAACTTTGTTAAAAATAAAATTCTTTGATTTGGGAAATAACTACGGGTATAAAAAGAAATGTGAGAGATCAAAGTTGGCCGAGGATTTTGAAATTTCGTATAGGGGCCTAGGTGTTGATTCTAAACAACCCTTCTTAATAACTTTTTGTCGTATTTGCTACATAAAAGGCACTTTACCTTAGAGAAAAATAGGATTTTTAAGCATTTCCAAGGCATACTTGATTTTTCAAAACTGAAATAATGTTAGAAATTTGTCTTTAACCAAGCAGCGCTGAACCCAAAAAACGAAAATTTAAATCAAGACCTGTCCGGGGACACACTGTATATCCGTCAGAATCGCACCTTTGTGAGCGCGTTTTTTACCGAAAGCTATCGGAAAACAGTCATAGAATAAAGCCTAGTACGTCCCAAGCCGAGATCGGCTAGCAATTGGCTGAAATACGACATTTTTTGTTTCGTTCCATACAAAAAAAAAAGAAAATGCATTTTTTTCATATAAAAACTAATTTTAACGGAAAATGACAAGTTACAAGTTTCATTATAATCAATAAGTTCTGTCGATTGGTATACTCAAAAAAGCAATTTTTTTAGAAAAAAATCGTAAGTCCGCCTTAATGCAGTTACAGCCCACTGTGCGTCGTCTCGATTTCGCGACCGGGGAGGAGCCCCGAGTGTCCCCCTGGAGAGGGGCAAAGCCCCCAGGGCCCCTTGAAGAGGAGCGGAGCCCCGATGGCTCCCTTGGAGAAGGGCGAAGTCCCGGGGGCCCCCTTGGAGAGGGGCTAAGCCCCGTGAGCCCCCTTAGAGAGGGACGAAACTCCGGGGCCCCCTTGGAGAGGGGCAGAGCCCCGTGAGCCTCCTTGGAGAGGGGCGGAGCCCGATGGTCCCCTTGGAGAGGGGCGAAGTCCCGAAAACCCCTTAAAGAGAAGCGGAGTCCAAGGGCCCCTTGGAGAGGGGCGAAGTCCCGAAGGCCCCCTTGAAGAGAAGCGGAGTCCCAAGGGCTCCTTGGAGAAGGGCAAAGTCCCGGGGGCCCCCTTGGAGAGGGGCGAAGCCACGTGAGCCCCCTTGGAGAGGGACGAAGTTCCGGGGCCCCCTTGGAGAGGGGCGGAGCCCCGTGAGCCCCCTTGGAGAGGGGCGAAGCCCCGGGGCCCCTTAGAGAGGGGCGAAGTCCCGAAGGCCCCCTTAAAGAGAAGCGGAGTCCCAAGGGCCCCTTGGAGAGGGGCGAAGTCCCGAAGGCCCCCTTGAAGAGAAGCGGAGTCCCAAGGGCCCCTTGGAGAGGGGCGGAGACCCGATGGCTCCCTTGGAGAAGGGCGAAGTCCCGGGGGCCCCCTTGGAGAGGGGCGAAGCCCCGTGAGCCCCCTTGGAGAGGGGCAAAGCCCCGTGAGCCCCCTTGGTGAGGGACGAAGCTCCGGGGCCCCCTTGGAGAGGGGCGGAGCCCCGTGAGCCCCCTTGGAGAGGGGCGAAGCCCCGGGGCCCCCTTGGAGAGGGGCGAAGTCCCGAAGGCCCCCTTAAAGAGAAGCGGGGTCCCAAGGGCCCCTTGGAGAGGGGCAAAGTCCTGAAGGCCCCCTTGAAGAGAAGCGGAGTCCCAAGGGCCCCTTGGAGAGGGGCGGAGACCCGATGGCTCCCTTGGAGAAGGGCGAAGTCCCGTGGGCCCCCTTAGAGAGGTGCCAAGCGCCAAGGGCCCCCTTGGAGAAGGGCAAAGCCCCGAGCGCCCCCTTGGAGAGGGGCCGAGTCCCGAGGGCCCCCTTGGAAAGAGGCGGAGTCCCAAGGGCCCCCTTGGAGAAGGGCGAAGTCCGGAAGACCCCCTTGAAGAGAAGCGGAGTCCCAAGGGCCCCTTTGGAGGGGGGCGGAGTCCCGAAACCCCAAAGGCCCCCTTAGAGAGGGGCGGAACCCCTGGAGCCCCGTGGGCCCCTTTAGAGAAGGGCGAAACCCCTGGAGCCGTGAGGGCCCCTTGGAGAAGGGCGGACCACCTAGGGCCCCTTGGAGAGGGGCGGAGCCCAGTGAACCCCCTTGGAGAGGGGCGGTTTTCCGAGGGCCTCCTTGGAGAGGGTCGAAGCCCCCTTGGAGAGGGGCGAAGCCCCGGGAGCTTCCTTCTTTGGTCTAAGCCTAAAACTGGTGGTAAATTGAATAGAATAGACCGCGCAATAGCGCGCGCAGCCCCGTTTATACATAAATAAGTTACAAAAGAAAATGTTTTCAACGTCTTTAATACAGAAAGCGCGCTGCAAGAAAAACAACTTTTACTAGATCTAATTATGGTTGACGTCTTCAAAATTATCTACAAAATAGGTAAAAAATACCTTAATGCTGCTAATAATACAGAAAAACTTAGTAATGCGAATTACATGAATTTATAAACTGAAAAAACATTCCTGTCATTGAGATTTGAACTCGCGTTCACTGATAAATGCATATGCTTATCGTTGCGCTGTAAATGACGCAGTGGCGTTCAGATTTTGGGAGACATATGCTGTGCCGATGAAATGGTGATGCAGAGACGCAGATACAATATATGTTTATACCGGGTGGATAAAAAAACATCTCCAAGTTGGGCGCCGTATAGCTCCCCTGCTAAATCAGCTAATGCAGTGAATGTCGGGATCTTTGTTGAAGAAACATTTCAATTTAAGAAAACATTGAGAGCAGTGCATATGCAAAATGGAGAGCCAATACAGCATATTTTTAAACAAGTTGAAGTACTTTTTATAACTACATTTTAACTACCTAAATAAGTACGCTTGTAAAATCATTTTTTCAATGTAATTTTTAGAAAGTTACGCTTTCGTTATTTTATAAAATAAATGATTTAAATATTTTATGCAGAATTTTTCGTTCTCTCTTTACTATATCTGAAAATCTCAAACCTGATCTCTACTATAACATAATAAGTTATCGGGCCTCAAACAGAGGTCTTTTTTAACCACCTGGTATATAGGGATTTGTAAAATGTTCTACTGACTACATAATAATATGTACTTTTTTTTAAATTAGAATTGTGTTTTCTAATCTTGTTTTCTGTTCTCATTTTATTTGTGTTGTAGTTTGTTATTTTAACAATTGTTTTTTCTTTTTAAAATTTTGAATAAAAACGCTGGTATTTATTTTTGAATACCTACCTGTTTGTTTGAATACATTACATCATATATCCCGAGATAAATGTTGAAGTCATACAGTAGCATTAGTAATTTTTGTTACATATATCGTTTTTGTACCGAGGGGCGCAAAAATGTTGGCTTGCCTACAGTAAAAATTGGCTAGTTACGGCCCTGAGGCCCATTCTCCATCAACTTTAAAAGCTGAAAAGAAAATATTTAAGAACGAATGCTTTTTCAAATACAGTAAAAATCATTTTCGCAATATGCCAAATTTGTACAGAAAAAGTACAACTACCGGGTGGCCATAAATATCTGAGATCTCGGTAGCCATGAAATTAGCTACTTATAAATGTTGGTTAGCATTATATTTCAATTACGATAAGTGTTGGTACCTATGTAATATAATAAAATGCAATAAGAGGAGGGGAATGTGTCCCGGATTCTGCAGTTTAGCCTACGACTCGATTATAAAAATCTCCTGTTCTAACTCCATTACTTATTGCAATCTGTAATAATTTTTGACAGATAGGAATTTTAGTTGTGATGACATTAATGACATTTAGTTGAGTTGGATTCATCACTTTAAAAAGCGGTGTTGATTCCAAAGGTAATGTGATATCAGATATTTATGGCCACCCGGTATTAATTATTATGTAAATTATAAACATTTCCTTAACCTAGCAAAGATGTGACTTTCATTTTACAGCCCGCTGGTGATAAGCTTTTTTATCACTTGATATAAATTTATCATTATTAAAATTTCAGAAGTACAGCAAATATCTAATAGAAGCTAATTTCTACATGATTTTTCTGAATCGCCCACTCATATTCGCAACTGCTAAGGCAATATTTAGTATATCCTACCACACAGGATTATGCAAACTCTTCTTTGATTGACAATAGTATATTACGCAACTAGATTAGAAAAGTGATATTTACTGAACTAGTATGGCTGGTTTGAGTACGAGCGATAGCGAACCATGCGAGTTCAGTCGAACCACTTTCTAACACGTTCCGTATACTATTTATCGCACTTCACGTAGAAATGAGAAATATTAAATTTTTATATAAAATTGACATTAAATGTCAAAACAGGATCAAAACGAATCGTCGTTGCTATGGTGTATTAGTTTCTATGCTGTAAAATATTATTTTACTCAACGATTTTTAATATAAAAATGGAGTACATTACCCATATGAAATGTGATAAATATCCTTTAAAGCTTCCACTAAGTGCACTGTGGTGTTCGGTATTAGCGAATAATCCGAATAAGGTATACTACGAAACATTTTTTGTTCTAAGGATGGATTATAGGTAGATGGTCGTTGATAGATAAGATAAGAAATTTACCGGCATTGAAACTTGTGAATTTTAGCTCGAGTTTTATTTTATTATGGTTTTCTAAATGGATAATATTCACGGATTTTGTGGGGCAAACTATTACCTTAGCTAGATACATATAATCTATCCAAGAACCTTGTGAACTGTCAAATTGCTATCAGGTTGGCCTCAGCCTGTTTAAGATATTCTTGCAACTTCATTTTTGATCTTTTTAGCAATAAATTTACAAAGTGAGTTCCCTTGTTGATTTATTTTATCAAAGCTATTTAAGCCAAAGAGAAGTTCTCAATTTAATAATTCTATACTTAATTTAACGCTAATTACAATGGATAAATTCTGCAAACGAAATAGTACCGTTTTGCTAGCTAGAGAAAAAGCTGCTATAATAGGTATTTGAAGACAACCGTTTAATTTTAACAAAAAAATGTGCATTAGAAAAAGCTAGCATATTTATGTCTTTCTAGTGTTTCGTGATAACCTAAGTAATTGATTAGAAAGTTTGTATTGGATGATCAACTATTGCTGTGAACGCATCGACGCACGTGATTAGTCAGAAATTTGACGCTTGCCATTTTTAACCATTCACGTACCATAGTAACTCATAATGCCCATCAGGGTATTATGTATGTCATAATATGAGTTGTATCCCAGTTATTAAGAAACAATAATACCAGTAAGACAAAATTTTGCAACATTACTTGATGTTTATATCCTCGGGCGACTTTCAAACCCTCGGGCAGAGACTCTCGAGTTTGTAAACTTGGCACACTAGAGCGAGCATACACATCTTAATAATGCCCTTAGTGCATACATAACTATTTCAGTATGATAACTACTACAATATCTTTTATAACATATATAACCAACCCTATTTTCGTAGATCAGTACAAATACTGTTTTAAAAATTCAACCATTCAAATCTGGTGAACCATTTGGAGACGGCAATAAGGGAGGTAGAAAAAATAAGCTTATTGCCGATTATTATTACATACACCATTTAAAAGCATAGAAGCATTAAACGTATCATTTCTTAGAACCTACCTTTAATATTTATAGTGCGATTTTATAAATCTGTTTATCATTATATTAATTAATTGACACCTCAGAAGTCATCGGAATGGGACGTTTCGCCGTTGCCTTTTCGCCGTCGCCATTTCGCCGTCGCCGTTTCGCCGTCGCCGTTTCGCCGTTGCCATTTCGCCGTCGCCGTTTCGCCGTCGCCATTTCTCCGTAGACTATTTTACAATTTCGACTTAGAAAACACTTTTTCACTTATCTATACCTATACAAAACATGGAATCAAAGTTTTACATGTTTTAAATGATACATGTTCGAAATCTTTAATAGCTTTAGAATATTATTCACATTTATTTCCCATTAGGACGACGTTAAAGGTTATTAAAGTTACACTTCTTATATGCATTAAACCGTCTGATTAGTTGTTGATGGTAATGAGCATAGTTGTTACTTTTTGCTAATCCTTTTATCATGCACATGGTGGTCATTATAATGATTTGATTTAGAAAACTCCCTTTAAGGTAGTATGGTCCTTATGATGATTTTAGTGATCTACTCTTTTTTCAAACTTTACATTTTTATTACATTTTTATTGTGTATTGATGTGAGGTAGGTGATTTTCCAGTTGAATACTTCTGAAATGGGTTTCTTTTCTTTTCTCTTCTATTTTTTAATTAACTCCTATTTGAAATAGAACAATCACATCCGGTATATTATTACATTTTTGAATTCAGCTTAAACTTTTAGAGAAAATTTATCTCTTCAACTAACGCTCTATTTTGTACCGTTTTTGTAGAATTTGTGATTTTTGAAAATTTTTGACAAATGCTTAAAAATTAAAAATAAAATTTTTGGCTATTTATAAGATCACTGTAACAGGAAGTTGCGTGAGTGTATCACACCAGATTTTTTAACTCAACTTCAACATCTTACATCTCGCTTATTATACGTTTTCGATATAAGTTGATTAACGTTTTCCGCTTTATTTTGAAGTGTTCTGTGTATTCCTAAAGTTTCCCGAAATAAATTTGAACCACCCACCACCCTGTATATATGTGACTTTACAATTTAAATATTACTGTATACTTGCTGTTTAAGTACAATAGAAATTATTAAACTTATTATGCATTTTCTTCCGGCAACGGAGTACAATTTATTATATTATTAAGTTATATTATTAAGTTAACAAATATGATAGTTTATAAGCAAACAAATTAATGTCCAAATAAATAAAGTGAAGGTTGCATTACATTAACGTATAAAAATAAATTAATAGTAATTTATTATACAAGACGATAAAGTTAAATTTTATCTACGAGTGAATCGTTTAACGTCGAGACGTAGTCGAGACGTTAATGATTCAAGAGTGGATAGAAATAACTTTATCGTCGTGTATAATACAATATTTTTTCTATAGCAAGAACTTTAACAATTTCAAAAGAAAATAAGAACACTCAATCACATATCAAAATGTCAGTAGCTAGGCTGGGTTGCTACGATAATGCGCAGCTGTCATATTTAATTTAAACAAAAGTTAGAAAATTAAATTACTTTATCTATCCTTGATGTTAAAGTGCTACTTTATCTACCCTTGGTGTTAAAGTAAAACTTGACCTTTTGTTTTGAGTTGATAAAAGCACACTTTAACATGTGCTATAGAAAAAAGTATAATTATTTAGCAGCACGGTCTTGGTTCCGCTTTCAAGTTGACGGCGAAATGGTCGACGGCGAAACGGCGACGGCGAAGTGGTCGGCGGCGAAGTGGCGACGGCGAAATGGCAGACGGCGAAATGGCGACGGCGAAATGGCGACGGCGAAATGTCCTAGACCCAGAAGTCAGAACTAACGAACTTTCAAATGTCGTCATTAAATACTTACGTGTAAATACTTACTACGTCTTGGATTGAAAATGGTTACCTGGTGACGGACTTCAAAACTCAAGTAGTATTTAGGAATTTAGTGAAGGTAAATTATGCCTTCAGGAACCCCCCGACCCCGGAATATTGTTTTTATAAAATAACTGTAAAGGCTGTGTAATAACGTTAACCCCATTAACGAAAAAGAAATAAGAGGTGATTGTCACCAGGAGTTCTTAATTGTCTATTAGTTGTATTTGATATATCAGAGATAACAGTCAATTACTATTGACAAGCTTTGCTAAAATTCGACCAACTTTTGTACGTCTTTATACAGTACAGAGCCAAATTACTTATCCAAATATCACAGTGCGGATATTACTGTTATTCATTTCTTAATGTTAGCAAAACAAATATGTTTCTTGTTTTATTTTGAGTACATTATTCTACATATACTGTTAAGAGTACTTGCACAAATTCATATACGCAATGTTTGCCACAAAATAATTTTGTTTCACCATATAACACACTTTCAATTTTGTTATTAAATGCGACTTCAAGTTGATCAGCAGTCATTAAACTTCCAGAAGAAAAAAATCACAAAATTCTTTTACAGCAAAACAAACCGATACATTCAAATCTACCATCTTTATTGCTTACATAAAGGTACGCAAAGACGCAATGCCCTATTAATTAGCTACTGTCAATTCCTCCATAGAAAATCCATATCTACATTCTGTAAATTTCAAATTCTTCCAGTTTAAAACAAATTAGCTTATGCCATTATCACGTATAGCCATAAGCAATTTTGTACCAAGACATATTCTAGTAAATACTAATATTTTAGAAAGCGCGTGTTATATTTATAAATGTTTTCACCTGCTTGCTTTCTAAACAAATGTTAACTCCCACGGTCAAAATAAGCTATTTTGATGTAAAATCAGAAAATTTATGCGGTTGTTGTTCGTAAAACAATCAAAATCAAGTTTCCGGAAAGCAACAGTAATATTTTGTTATATTAAAGGTTTCCTTAAATGTCTACCTCTTATCCATTAAAACACAATTAAGAACTAATGGGGGCAATCCCGGTAGATATATTTTCGCATTACTGGTAAAGTTACTTATTACCTACGTAACATCTACATTTTTCTTCCTATAAACAAACACATCCTGGAGCCGTAAGTGACCTTTCGTAAATATACTCTACTATTAACTATCATTACGAACTTTATGGGTTGTCTTAATCCAGGTAATTGTTCATGAATGCAATGCTGTGTCCCATTTCCGATGTGATTAGCTGCAAATATCGGGTATTATTAAAGCTAGAAGAAAATTATTAGCATATAGGGAATAAACTGTGCCAAACAATACGACCGGAAAGACACAAATCCTCTCTTTCATGATTTTAAGTACAACTGATAATGATGATTTCAACGTCACAAGAAATTGGGTTTTCAAAATATCGAAAAGGCAAAGTAGGGACTCTTAGAGCACATTTTTACGTAGATTACTATAGATCCCTCCATGAGGAATGCATTACTTGTATTTTTTGAGTTACCACATACAAGTTTGGCAGCGCAGGTGGCCTAGTGGTAATACTGACAGACTCGTAATCACAAGCGATCAATGGTCCTGGGTTCAAACGCCGGGGTATGCACGAGTGTACGTGAAAAAGACGTACAAAAGTCAGTTCTTTTCAGGACTAACCAGGAGTTCATTTACATGAGGACGGTAGTAGACCAAAAACTCCACTACGTCGTGTGAAAACCACCCGAGACATAATAGACCACTGCTAAAAACGACATCAGTCAGACAACATACAAGCAAATGCTCTTTGATACAAGTATGTTTATTAAAATTAATATTATAGTTTTTTTTTTATTAATAGTCCACCAGTTCAACACTTTACAGTGTTATTCATGGTTTCGTTAAAAGAAAATGTTTGACTTCGACTTGTCACCATTGTTAACGCTTCACTGAACGGTCTCATTCACTAACACTGTCACCGTCGTCTGTGCTTGATGAAATGTCCTGAGGTAACTTCCTTTTCAGGCGTCGATGTATATTCTTTTGTCCGAGTACTCTTAAAATTTCGTTATCGTTGTTCTTCAGGTTTGCGATGAAGTTTTTAGTGAGTTTTTTTTTATAAATTGGTCGATGGTGCTTATACCCAGTTCATTGTGAATTTGACTGTTACGCACGTACCACGGGGCATTAATAGCTATTCTTAGAATTTTATTTTGAAATGTTTGTATTTTCTTATAATTGGTTTTCGATGTAGCACTCCATATTGGACACGCGTAGGTTACTACTGGCCTAAGTAGGGTTTTATAAAGGAGAATTGTGCACTCTTTGCGCAAAGGTGAATTTCGATTGATCAGTGGGTAGAGTAGTCTGAGTCTGTTGTAACCCTGATTAAGTTTATTATTAATGTGGTGACTCCATGTTAATCTTGTGTCCAGATTCACTCCAAGGTACTTAACTGCTTCGTTGTTTGGATTCCACGAAATATTCTTATCATGTATGTAAATACCAGGGTGGTCTGTGATTCGCTTCAGAGTTGTGATGTTGTGGGATTAACGCGGGATGAAAGGAATTGTCTGGGTAAAATTTTTGGGTTTCTTATAGTTGTTCGTTGTTGTTGGAGTTCTAAGTGATGCGGGCATCCCCTGTAGCTGGCTGGATGGTCACCCCCGCAGTTTGCACATCTAGGGGGGTCGCTGGATATTTTTTACACTGCTTAGGTGGATGGTCCTCTTTGCACTTTACGCAGCGTGGCTTGGCTGCGCAATAGTTTTTAGTGTGCCCAAATCTCTGGCATTTGTGGCACTGAGGGATATTGAGTGTTTTTTTTTCTTACTTCGACCATTACGATCGAGTGAAATATTGTTTTAACATCGAAAATTTCCTTAGCTGTTTCATTCGATGTTAGGATGACTGCACAAATAGGTAAAGGGCGTTTTTCTTTGTTTATTAAACGGGTTACGCTTTGTACAGGTAATTTCCTATCTAAAAGTTCTTTTTTAACTTCTTCATCTGTTAGAGATATGGGCACGTTTTTGATAACTACTGATAAAGGTTTTTCGTTTGGGTTTTGGAACGTGTGGAATTGGATTAAATTATCCATGTAAAATTTAGTTAATTTGCGGTAATCATCATGGGAGGTTAGGTTTACTTTTAGATATTTACTACTGTAAGATGTTGTAAATATTCTGTCTTCTGTGATTTTTTTGATATCTGCTATTATTTCTTTGTGGTTGTCGGCATTGTGGATGAATATTGGGGGCACTTTGATTGTTTTTACTACGTTAGTACTTGTTTGACTAGTAGATGTTTCCTGGTTGTCTGCATTGCTCTGCGTGGATAGCGGATAATATGGGTTGTTTTCAATAAGGTTATCGGAATTCCATGTGTAACGTTTGATCATTTCGTTTATAGGAGGTGTTAACTGGTCGATTTTGCGTTTTGCATTATTGTGTACCATTGTTTTTACCCTCAGCCCCGTAGGGCCGAGTAAATTGAGATATTTCGCGTTGTTTAAAGCTGTTTTGGTTACACACACACACTTGATATTAGAAGTATTTTATTTTCAAGTTAGCAATAAGGCGAGATGAATTTAAGGCACACTGTGATAATGCGACCTCGCTCTTCGACCGCTCGCGAGGAACAATATTATAGTTGATTATGCTATATTTGCGAACAACCTATTTTTTAAGCTTTTAAAGTATATGTTACATTACTTGCTTTGATATCTTAATATGGCTATTAAAAAACTGATTTTATTTTCATATAAAAAACGTGAGGTAAGTTTTTGAGTATTTTTATATAAAGTAGATATAATATTAGAAACCTGGCTTCATAAGGCCTATTGTCACACTTGCTCTTTAGAAAACGAGTCGCAAAGCGACGAGTTTTCTAAACTTGGACGCCTGCGACAAAAGTATGCCTTATGCAACTCATGTTTTAATATACTAGTATATCCTCTACCGTAGTTAACATTAGTAATATAGAGCTTATAGTAGTTTATAATTTTTAATGTATATTCAGCAGTTCAACGAGTTAAAAAATATTGTTTTCCAATCGTATTTGTATTCCATATGCGAATGAACAATACACAACTAGAGTCTAAATTTAGAGGTTGAAATACGTAATTTGTAAATATTATTAATAGTTTTCTCAATTATTTGTTTGCCCAGCATTAACGATAGATCTGGGGAAACCGGTAAACTCAGTTACAAAGTATACTGGTTAATGCGGTTCAATCACTGACAGAAGCTTCCTAATTGTTTTGTAACAAGTTATGTATTCATCAGAGCTTCCGATTTTACATTAATTGATAATTAACGCATTTCATATTTATTTAGTGAAAGTAGCCATACACTAATTGCCATTTACTGTCTTGCCCAATTTAAAGTTCTGCGGATACATTAGAATTTTTTTTAAATTTTTTAAATTTTTAAGAAATTTTGGCAAATCATCTGTAGTTTTGTTGCCACTTCTTTGTTACGAACATCAACTATCTTAAACAAATTTTTCCAAAACGGCCAAAACTTGTAAGACTTCCACAAAAATCTGGGAAGTTTTCAGAATTTTCAAAAATATTGGGTGCCTCAGAGACCGTATTGACTGTTCGAAAAAATTGGATCTTTATTTAACAGAAATCGTAAACATTTTGGAACTTTAAAACACACTCTTAGAAACCGAGAAAATATTTAATCTTTTGTGTTTGCACTACAAAATTTGGCAGTCTGGAAGTTATCAATTAGTACCTGAAGCATGAAATCGCAACTTGTTTATTTCTAATTTCATTGGCCATTTTCGTTCAGTCCTCAAATAAATATTATCAAACTATATATTTTTGAAATAAATTTTTTTTTCAGAAATTTAAACATATACATGGTGTTGTATTTAAGAAACAAAATTCAATATTTTTATGACAGCTTAACGAATATCAAATGTTTAACCCAATGTCAAATTCTGCCGGTTCATATAAAACCGTAAAAATATTGTATTTCAACTTTTTTGTCTATCTTAAGAGAAACTTGGTAGACGCTAACAAAATATAAAGAAACACCCAGTACGCTTTTGTACTACCAGCAATTTAAGTGTGCGTTACATGTCTACCTACATGTCAACTAAGTTTCACTTACAGGCCTAAGACATAAAAGTTAATTTTATGTATGGTCGGGCTAAATTGATCAAATTATACCCAATTTTTGAGGACATAATGTATTACACTATGATGTCTGGGCCATAATATTTACTTTTGTACTGCTGTATTATAAATGTCAAATTATACACTAATTTTTATGTCATCATGACAATTTCCGATTAATACATAATATTTTGTATGCACCTCTTTCATAACTAGCGTTTATGGCCCTTGTCGTAGCACAGTCCTCGGCTACGCCTCCGTCGACCATAAACGCTTTCTTATGCCCTTGGTACATAATAGTCATTTATTTCATTTTGGAACTATACTCTTGTTTAAATTAAATTATTGAAAAGTAAACACTGTTTTCCTTATAAAAATTAACGTATATTTTACATTGTTTATTGGCACTCGAAACTGGTTTATATGGCCCTAGGGCCTATAAAGTTGCTAAGCAGTATAACAAGCAACAACAATGTAGTATGGCAACATCAACAATTTGCATAGAAACCATAGCACACCAAAAACTCACAGCGCCAGTACAAGTATGACGCAGTGGTCTGTAGCCAAAATACTGAATCCTTGAATTTTGTTCATTTTGAGAATGAAAATGAAATAAAACGTATGTACCACGTGCCTAATCACGCTTTTAGCTCTCAAGAAATTTAAAGCTCTCCTCGTGCTGTAATATATTAATTATGTACAGAAATAACTACTGTAGGCCTAGAGCGCGAAGTGACTGTTTGGCGTACTGAGTACTGTTTGGCCGAAGAAGCCAAACATTTCGCGGATATGGTATACATAACATTTTTTGGCAGTTGCAATGCATATTATAATCAAAAACGTTACTATTAACAACGACCGCGAAAACGAATTTCGCAGCCGTAAAAATTAATTTTTCGGAACGATTGTACAAAAATAATTATTTTGCCCTAGGCCGAAAAAGTACTTCACATTTACGTAAACAACGTCCTTAGCAACCAACTTACCTTTTTAGTAGCTTATTGCCATCTATTTAATGTCTAGCCAATTTAATAGTGTCAAAGATTAATTTAGAAATTTAAAATTTTAATATTTATTGGAAATTATGCTGGTAGTAAAAAAATCATGTGCACCTCGGATCGTGCTGTGTATGTTTCGGTCTCTAATGCTTATAACATCAACCCTATGGACATCGATTTTCAAATTGCATTCTCAACTAAAAATTCACACTTACCACCTGTCTAACTATTGTAAATAGAAATAGTGTAAGTTTTAATTTAAATTAAAAGAATATGCTACAGTTGACACTGTTTAAAATTCAACAGTACCTACATTTTTCGGAGTTGAACTTGCACTCTGCAAGTAAACATTCCTAACTACATAGGACAGCTGCACTCGATACTTAGGCTACCTCTTTATTCTGAGAACTGAGAAGGTAAATCTTAATTGCATTAAAAAGTCAAATATGATTTTATTACAATTATTTATTGAAATCGTTTCTCAATTTTCATGACGTACTTTGCTTTATTTGCAACATTCTTTTTTATCTAAACATTTGAGTCGCAATAATAAATAAAGCATATTTTACACTCATTAGCATAAATAAATTCTAGATATCTCAAACGAGAATTACAAGAAATGCTTTTTTTCCTTCTTTGTTTTTATTTTATTTTTTTACTTTAATGCATACATTAATGGAAACTTACATTTAATGTATATAATAATTTTAAGATGACATTTGTGCGCCATTATTTTCACATAATGTGGTCTGGGCATTTCACCCCTCGTATACACATCAATTGTATTCTAATGCAGAGTCTTTTGCCTACCAGTTACATTTCCGATTTAAATTTATCGGAACTGGAAGTACACCTTTGCATTTTTATGTACGTTTACTATCTGAACGCTTTTCAGAAAGCTAATAAAAATAAACAAAGATGGGTAACTATTAGCTAATGTTATTTCAGTACTGAAATCTCATTAAAGGGTTAAACGAGTGCAGTTGTCCAATCTGATTTCAACGAAAATCGTACGACACTCATTAATGACCAATAGAAAAATTAGTTCACGAGCCGTAACCAAGACCATAAAAAAATTTCTTGGAAATTTTTTGTAGGTAGACCAACTTAACTGTGAGGGTTTGTGGCGTTACGATTTTCTTACCGAATCTGCTTTCGAGCATCAATTCATATCCGGAAATTATTTTCGTGCATTCCAACAACGTCCTAATTTGCCCTCGCGTCCCTCTCGGGCAAATTAATACGACGTTGTTGGACCGCACTCAAAAAAATTTCCGGAAAGAATTAACGCTCTTATGAGATTATATGTGAAAATATTTGTAAACCGATTAACCTGGAACAGTGAGGGCGCCGAAATTTTTAAATGGTGTTTTGAACTCAAAATCAAAATTATTAAAGTTCTGTCTACATTTTTTAAACTAAGAATGCGCTTGGAGTAAATACAGGGTTTACCAGTCAAACGGAAAGGTTTCAAAATATAATTAATTTAAAAAAGAAATATTTTTTATTAATTTATTAGGTATAAATGTGAAGTACAAGTTTAGCAATTTAATGTACAATAACAATTAAAATTAGTTTCCAGATACTACGTTCCCCAAATGTCCTGCATTTTCAGCCCCATCCTTGAAAAAAAATGGGCTGATGATTCCATTTGACGAAATTGCGCACCATACTGTTACTTTTTGCAAGTGAATAGACGTTTTATGGCGTAAACGAAAGTTTGCCACCTCCCAGTATCTAAAGATTTGTTTATTAACAAAACCAGAGTGGAACAGGCTGATTGCGCGGTATGTTGAAATGACGTCGAGAATCGCTTGAAACTTTCACCATACCAAAGAGCATATAATGAGAAGAGGCGCAGGCTTATGGCTGTGAACGTATTGCTTGTTAATTGGGTTGCATACCCACATTTCTCGAATATATTTGCAGGGAGCCAATGTCCCTTGGACTTTTCTACCTGACACCAACAGGCACAACCATAAAATTATCGCAGCACAAAGATTTATTGGCCATGTTGCCACATTGCCATCGCATTCTGAGAAGGAAGTAGTGATGGGCAAAATAGAAGGAATTTTACAATCAAGATATTCGAATACGAGTTGTTGAAATGTTTGGTTTTGTTATTTTATATGACTAGGCAGATAAAGCAGCATTTTTTATGCCTAATCAGACAAAGTGACACTTTTACCTTGACAATCAAGTCACAAACGTCACCGTTATGATGTTTGAAAATACATACACTTGTGCTCATAAAAATGGAATACACTTACTGTTGCACTGAGGTGAAAAGTCGTCTTATTCGCATTATTAAATAAATTTTTTATACGATATCTTTATTTAACTATTTTCTTGTAACTTAATACAACAAACAATTTCACTTTATCGATGTTTCAAACCAACCGGTATTACAAAATAAAATATTACAAAAATCAGTCCAACAGTAAGTGTACTCCATTTTTATGAGCACAAGTGAACATTAATTTATATGTATTCAATATTGTGTAGAATATCAAGGATACATTTGTGTCAATAGCCTTCATGCAAATTATATTTTATTATGTTTTATTATTTATTTAGAAATGCTGTTAATAGTGTTAAACATTGACGTATGATTATCAAATATATTGTTTTTTTACGACCGACCAGAAAATATGCAATTTCTGGAGCCAAACAACACAGGAGTCTGAGACTGTTGCTTTTTGTCCAAGATACACGAGTAGGTACATTAATTAACAATGTCGCCCACTGTTCAAATAATCTTGCTCATTTCTCATCAAATAATGTTCCCTCATTGTTCATTAATTGTACTATTACTGTGAATATAAGAAATACTCATTAATTTGATATAACATATGTAACGAAAATAATAAACGATTTATGTGTAATATAAAAATAAACTACTATCAAATTGTTCGATAGTTTGATGAACACCGCAGTATCCGTGAGTATTTTCTTGGTTTTCTTGATTGTCACAACGAAAATTATGATGATTTTACCCAAGAACCTATTCTTACTGGAGTGTTATTGGGGCAAACGGTTATTGCTTATTTAGTGGGTTTACCATTGAATACCTGTGTAGGTATAGGTACTGATACGTACAGTGTAATGTTATCAGATCAGAAAGGAGCAGTGTCAGAAATTAAAAAACTTTTTAAAATGCCATTAAATGTCCGTGCTATAATTACTCTCTTAATCTCTCTATTTCAAAATCCAGCTTAAACAAGCTGCACACTTATATTTTTTCAAAGTTTTATAAGTTTTATAAAGTTGCTTCTTTTATCGCGCGTTGGATGCATAATGGGTGTTCCTGATTTATTCTGTCTGGTACAGTTTCATATTTGTCCTCATTAAAGGTAGTACACTTAATTTCAACTATTTACTGGAAGGAATCTAGGAAAAAAGTGTTGAGGAAAAAAGTGCCGCGGAAAAAAGTGCCGGCGGAAAAAAATGCTGCAAAAAAAATTCGAATAATTCAAGCGTTTAAAAACACTTGTTCTAAAATAATTAGGCAAGAAATAAAATTAAAATTAAATATTAAGAATGAAACATTTATTTACAAATAATGACTTATCACTTCCGTTAAAAATAAGATTAGTTAAATGCTACATATTTCCGGTATTTTGTTTTATGGTGTGGAAGCCTGGACAACCACACAGGCATTAATGAAAAAGTTGGAGGCTTTTGAAATGTGGGTTTACCGGCGAATACTGCGAATAACTTGGACTGACCACATCACCAACATAGAAGTACTTCAACGAATAGGAAACGAGAAAGAAATTACCTTCAATATAAAAAAGAGGAAATTGGAATACCTCGGCCACTTAATGAGGCAGGACAAATACCGTTTACTGCAATTGATAATCCAGGGAAAAGTAGATAGTAAAAGAGGTCCGGGAAGAAGAAGACACTCCTGGCTACATAATCTACGCCAGTGGTTTAACCTCACATCTGTCCAATTGTTCAGAAGCGCTGCCAATAGAGTTAGAATCGCCATGCTAATAGCCAACGTCCAAAATGGATAAGGCACGTAAAGAAAAAGAAGAATAGTTATTAACTACTAAATAAAATACAAGCTTATTATAAATAAAATTATAAAGTAGAACATCTTT